>QNGE01002648.1:18033-107383 GCA_008508345.1 Paragonimus westermani
TCTACCAGCAGCATGACCATTGTAAGTCGAGTTCGTCTCCTAGATTGGGAAACTCGCGATTCACATAGTCGGTGATCGGAGAAGTTGAGTGAGATGGTGGCTAACCGAGCTGAATGGCGTGAATGCTATTGTCGTTTGGCCGAGTTGTCTGTGGAGTGAGTGCACTCAGTGACGTGGGAGCAGTGGAAGCCTCGAGGAAGCTGTCCTGATGATGGCGCCTTACTTTCACTCACAGCTCGATTATCTGTTTGCGAGATGTAAGCGCCTTGATGTTAAACGCTTGAATATGAGTGTAGCTGTTTTGAGCAGTAGGGTCCCTCCCCTTCTTTTTTCTCCCCTCTTCCTGTACAGGATTTGCTTTTTTAATCATGGTTGTGTGACAGTTAGGGATCAGTAAAAACCACCGATGTATTTCCGTCCAATATAATAGTGGTGATGGTTCTGAAGTCATTCTGCTCGACTATGACAGTAATCCAGAACCACTTGACATTTCAAAGCTGCAGTCGCATTCCAAAATATGTCTGAATGCAAGGTACACCGTAATGTTCAAACCCTGTCAAGCAGTACCGCTTTTTCTCAGACAGGTTCACTCGATTGTTCTTCACCGGGCACAAGGTATACTTGCAGTTTTGTGATTTCCTTTTGACACGGTCCTCCGTTATTTTCTCCAGTGAAATTAAGCAACTGGCAAACGTCGAATTGTTTGCACGTCTGTGATCTCAGCTATCAGCCGCGTCCATGAGTAACATGACGGGTTGCTGTTGATGTGGACAGTTTTACACGAAATGGTATGCAAATACGCATTTTTCCACGAATAATCTTAAGCGGCTTGTCTGCAACAGGATCAGAGCTAGGAAAATCTGGTAACAACACTGTGCTTTGGTGGAAAAGATTACATACCATACAGACTAGCCATATCATTTAATCGGCTCAACATACTTCGACTACTCTCTTGAGCAACCCAGTGTCGCCCACACACACAGTAGCAGCCAGCTTGTTAGCCGCCGAAAGCCCCACTTCAAGATTCGCAGAACATGCGGATGCTCCTAAAATATAACTCATCGCATAGTTGATGAGGAGAGAATAAATTGGACAACCCTGTTGAAAATAGTTGAGTTGAGGAATGCTAGGGATGGCTACCTTCAGAATTGACATAGAATAACTAGAGTAAATTGCTATGATTCACTAAGACTCTTCGACCATAGGGACGGCTCCAGAGGGCATGTCAGACAAACCGGATCAAATATACTCTGTAGGTCAAAAACCACAATGATCACTAGCTAAGCAATAGATCACCAATGTTTCGGTATATGTCGAAGAATGAATGTGTGGGCGATAAACCCGCGATCACGTCAAAAACACCCCGTTTCTCTTACCTCATTCTCGGTGTCTCAGAAGCCGTTGCGTTATGAGACTCAAGTGTTTCCAATACCAACCATTCTTTTCTCTGTGGAACATCAGAAACGTATCGAAGTGCTGCTCGATACCAGTCACCCCCATCTCCAAAAAGGTGCAGTTGGTTTTGACAACGACCTCTCACCATTCTCGTTGAATAGAGTCGTTGCGTTTCGTTGACGTGAACTCCGAAGTCTTCTTAGTGTCCGACGCGAAGACATCGGAAATATCATAAGTAAGGACATCCTCTCCATCGTCTGTAGCTGATTCGGGCGGCTGATGCTAGTCAAAATGTTTCTCAAAGCACCCAGCTTATTTGCTGAGTCGCCGCGGTAGGCTGCGAATTTGTATGCCACCTCTTTCACACGGTCTCACCGCCAACATGTCGGCCGCCGGTCCAACCGCGAATGGTAGGAAACAGGATCGCACTATCAGCTCATAAACGAGCGTTTTACGCATCTTCTTCATCTAGCTAGGTAAGTCTTGTGCTCGTTGTGCAGACTCTTTGTAGGACGTTTCACTCCACGGGGTTCTTCGTTGTAGTCGGAGTCGGGGGATCCATGAGTGTTTTCTTCTAATGTTCCGCGTAGTCGGCACAAATCCACGTATGCTGTGTCTGCAATGATCGTATAGCAGACCCCTTCGTGGGATGTTTGTATAGTTATTAGAATTTCTGTCCAGTGCTCGTTTGGATCATCTCACCACTGTGATCAGTGCTGTTTGCAAGCTTTTTGTAAAGACGTTCTGCTCAACCTCCGAACGGACATTAAAGCTACGAGCGGATGCTTTCTGAGCATTCGGTAAGACAAGACGGTCTTGTATAATAGCACGGCCTGACTCAAGATAGTTCTTCCAAAATGAAAGGTAATCTTGAATGATGTGTCTCATCGGTAGCTGTCAGCGGTGTGCCCGATTTACGTTCATTGTTGAACTACACACTTCGGTCCTTATGTGATGTATTGCCATATTTTGTACCGAAATGCGCATAGCTGCAGTAGTCAGTTGCCACTGTCAGTGCGTTGCGCCCGGACACCGAACAAACCATTCGGAGTAAGACGACCAAGTTATGTGTTCAAATCATCCGTGTGCACGAAGATGTCCGTGTGTCCAACTTCTTCTCAGGATATGAGCGAGGGTATCGTAGTAAGTGTTCTTGCTAGCATCTGAGCTAGTGTCTACTGGGGCGTATGCACACAAGCATTATCAACCCTTCCTTTTAACGACAACCGAACGTCTATTCGACGTCTCAGATGACGCAGTTTGGCAAAGGTAACTCGTGCCTTTGCTCTCCTTGCTGATATCTCACCAGCAATATTACAAGCTGACGAGATAGTGTTACCCAGGTATGTGAAACTGCGCACAATCTCGAGCGGATTATCTGCAGTGAAGAAAGGGGATTGGAACTGCTCTAGTCTTGAAGCAGCACTTCGCACTTTGAAGGTGCGAAGTACATTCCATACAAACCAGCTCGATTACTCACTTTCTTCAGCATAGTCTGTATGTCTTCGGTAGAGGGACTGAGTTAGACAAAGTCGTCCGCACACTGCGGATCGGTCAACCTAGTGCCATTACACTGGACTCATCAAGCACCCTTCAGAATGCTGTCCATGACGAAAGTGAACAGCAAGGTGAAAATCGGACACCCTTGACGAACACCACTAGAAGTGGTGAACGGTCGAAACAGCTGTCCATAAACTCTCACCTGCTTGCAGACTGTGTATACAGTGATTTCAACGGATTCACGTATTTCCCTGGTATTCCCTTGCGGAGAAGATGGCTCCAGAGAATGTTACGAGCAACTTAGTCGAAAGCAGCTTTTACTTCTAAAAAGACCACGACCATCGGCTGTCTATATGAATGCCGATATTCCAAGACCCGTCGTAAGGTAAAAATGTGATCAACGCACCCTCGACCGGAACGGGATCTTGTCTGTACATCGCGTATCTGACTTTCTCTTGGTTTAGGAATCCGACATAAAATGGGGCCAGTGAGTAATTTGGATGTGAGAGACACCAGACTGATGCCTCTGTGATTGTCACACAGACTTCGGGCCTCCTTTTTGAAAACGGTAATTACTGTTGATAGGCACCAATCATGAGGTACTTCTTCAGTCTCCCAAATCGTCTGGATGAGTTTCGTCAGTTTTGATACCAATCTCTCCTCGCCATCGTTGAAATGGGAAGGAGGGAGGAGGTCTGATCCAGGGACGTTGTCACGCCTCAATAACTGGAGCTGCGTGGTCAACTTTTCTTCCGACGGAGGGCCGTCTGGAATGCACTAGCTGACCATTCGGGTCCCGTTATCCATATTGTCCGGTTGAGACCAGCTGAACTGTTCTTCAAAATGTTCAGCCCACCTGTCAAGTCGGCGCGATTGATTGGTAATAAGTGAACCATCTTTCCCACATATGGCCTCACTTACACCAACTTGACGACCAGTACGTGCGAGGATCAGGGAGAAAAGCCTTCTGCTACTCCCAGATAAAATATCTTTCCCCATCTTTTCCGACTACTCCACCAAGTAGTGCTCACGGTCTTCGCGCAAGCTTTTAGTCAGTTAGCATTTCAGTTCTCGACGATCGTCATCATATTCAGAACCAAGTAGAATCAAGCGACGCTTGTTCATGAGGTTTATCGACGTGACGGAAATCCAGTTCTGTCGCAACTGAACAGCTCTTTTGGAGCATGCCTCTTCACAGCATACCTTCATAACTGTGGTGGTTTGTTGCCAGTGTTTGTTAGGATCTTTCACCCGATTCGAACTGGGCAACTTATTCACCAACGCTTCCTGGTAAACGTTCTCCACACTCTCCTCTCTTGAATACCAGCTAAGTACCTTGCATTTACGAGCATATTTTGTCTCGGCAAATGACAAACAAAACGGGCACGCACAACAGCATAGTCCGAGTCCAGGTGACTGCTCCAAATTACGCGACGGTCCCTAACAGAACGGTGCCACCTGTGACTGAATGCTGTATGATCGAGCTGTGTCCACGGCTGAAGGGCACACGGAGGTCTCCAATTAACACAGTGCCTCTTTCTGTGTAGAAATGCGGCGCTCAAAATATGGAGACCGTGAACTGCGCACAGCTGCAGCAGTCTTTTGCCACTGTCACTGCGCTGTGCCCGGACATCAGACACCTCCTAGCCGACTCTCCTCTAGAGGAACGACCAGATTGAACATTCAAATCGCTTATTAGTATGATGACATCTGAATGTTTAGTTCGCGTCAAGAAGTCAACGACGATATCATAGAGCGCACCCTTGGTAGCATCTGAACGGTTGTTCATTGGAGCGTACACCGATATAGTGACTACAGAACGCTTTTTTGGTTTGCGTCGACAGACTTTAACCGATGTATTGAACCGGACAGCGCGCAATCGACTGTCCACTGGGATCCAATCAGGTGAACATTGTTCTGGTCTGGAACTCAGTACGATTCCCACTCCAGCTTGGCGACGAGATTCGGTTTCGACGCCACCAGAAACCCTGAGAGAGAAACAATTGGATCGACAACTCTTCTGGATCTGAGCTCAGGTGGATAACGATGCTAGAATCGTAGGCTCGCATCTCTGACACGCACCACACATCAGACTCCAGACTTAAGAGAGTAATTGTCAAAGCAGCTCGCTGACCGACTTGTCGGAAAGTGCCGACATTGAGGGCGCCATTGTTGACCAATTGTCTTCGCCTCAGAAAACAATTGTTGCCCAAAAGAACATGGAAGGTAGGAGACTTTGGGGGTAACCTAGTAGGCAAAGGTCGTGATGGGTGAATAATGTCACTGTCAGGAGAATGATAACTTCTGATACTTTCTGGTCTTTTATGCCGCGGAATGGGGTTGGCTCAAAGGACTCCACCCCGAGTCTCTGGCTCAAATGTCTGATTTGCGAGACAACAGGATACAGGTTGTTTTATCCTACCTGGAGCCAATTACTCAAGAGTCTGTCTCACTTGACAGTGAGGGGCTTGCCTGGTCCGAGGGCGCAGTGAGTAAGAAATCAATGTCTGAGTCTGATCACAGCTGCACGTAGTAGATGTACTCGAAGCTGTATCATGTTTCTGGGTGATTTTCGACCTTATTGGATAATACGCGGATGGTCACGGTCAACCGTTGGGCGGTTGGGGTGCTCTTTGCTTGTGGGTACCCTTTTTAATCCCCTTTTTCTTGATACGGAAGACAGTATTATTGCAACTATAAAATAGTTCTACTGCATGCCTATAGGATCGTGTCTCCTTACCTAAGCACTCCTACACGGTCGTTCGTGCGACATACAATCCTATGAATGTAACCGTTTTTCATCTAACTGATCCCTTTTAGCCTATCTGACAAGGTTGCATTTTGAAGAACTGAAGTTTTAGTCAGCATAGCTCATCGGATCAAAATAGGAACGTGGCCTGTTCGTGACGAAGATGTCAACCGACTTGCTGTGTTTGACCATCGTTGTCTCTGCCAGTTGGCTTACATTAAGTGGACTGCTCGCGTAATCAACACGGCCGTTCGCCTGTGCGTATTCCGGAACGCTCGGGATGCACGGTCGATTGGTCAACTACTCACGTTGAACAGCTTGCGATGGTTGGGTCACGTACTCCGTATGCTATCTGATCGTCTACTGTACCGGGCGTTCTATGCTGAGACCACCAACAGTTGGATGAAACCGCGTGGTGGTCAAGCAACAACGTGGTCACAAAATGTGAAGATCCTGACGCTTTTAGCAGATGATCACATTCAGTGCCTTGGTGTAGTCAAAAACACAACTGTTTGGTGTTCAGTCCTTACTTACACGCAAGCAAATCTTCCCTTTTCGAACTCCGTGCTGCCTCAAACTTGGGAGCTTAAGACGATCCAGGTGCTCTTGAGAACGGCCAGCCATTGGTTGCCCTTTTACTTTATCCAGCACACAGGGCAAGCTTACAGGATTGAAGATACCGAAATTTTTCCGATCATATTAGATAATAAGCCAGCGTCATGATCAACCGTTTGGCGATCGGAGTGCTTTCCTGTTTAGGAGTGCTCTTTCTTGCTCCATTCTTTGTTCGGAAGGCAACAGCCCCAATTATTTTGGCCCTCGTCTTTCTGCTTCTCCATCGAGTGACAATTGTTTTCTAGATCCAAGACAACTGGTAAACATTGGCATTTTCACTGTCGGTATTTTGTGATGGGCTGGTGAGCAAGTTACTTTGGAAAGTACTCTTTGAAGTCTGGAGCTCGATGTGCAACGTGTATTGGAGACACAAATATCCGATTCAAACGGCGTTGTTCATTTGGGTTCACTTCCGGGCTACCGTCGGTCCAAGCGTTTCTCCACCAGCGTCTCGTGTTCAAGCTGAAGTGGGAATCGCACTGAGTTCCCAAGCTGAGCCATGCTTGTTCGATTGGATTTGAGTGACCAGCCGCTTGTGTACTGTCAGACTCGGTACATCGGGTAGATTCTGGCAACGCAGTTCAGGAAAGCGTTGTGTATTCTCTACAATCAGCTTGCATTCCCAACGAATAGTTGTCCAGGTACTACCAAGGATGCGTTCTACGAAGCCCTCGTTGAACTTCTGAATTAGACCGAACAATTACATACTAGCCGGCGATTTTAATGCTCAGCTTGGTCGTCTTTCTTCAGAGGAGAAGTATCTTAGAGGTATGTGTGGTTTTCGGGCACAACGCACTGACAGTGGCGACAGAGTGCTACGGCTGCGCCCATCTCACGGCCTCCTTGTTCCGAGTATCGCATTTCTACACAGGAGGAGGCACTGTGTCACACGCAGACCACCCCGTGCATCTCGGCCATAAACACAATCACATTACGGTTGGTTACAAATGGTACCGTCCTGACAAGGGCTGCCGCGCATTTTGAAGCAGTCACCTGGACTCGGACCATGCGGTTGTACGTTCTTATTTTGTACAAGGCTACTGTCAGCTTTAGAGGTACGCGCTTCTATCCTGTTCCCTACATGTCCACCGTCGCTAATGAGGGTTCCCATTTACACAAACAACAATTTTCATAACCTTCTTATTCAACATCAAGCCCACGTGATCGCAGCAGTCTTGCAGAGGCATTTTGCACTTGAGGGCTGCAGAGCGTATTCCGAAGTACGAAATGTCGTCTAATGTTGTTTGGAAGGATAGCAAAGGCGCGTGCTGCGTTTGCCACCCTGAGTCGTCTGTGGGGTTAGAAATACTTCCGATTACTTTTAAGAGGAAGTGTAGATAATCCTTATATGCCTTCTGTTTTGTTCTGTGAATCGGAAATGTGGCTCGTTCACGACTGGGCCGACGACAGACATTTTGTGTTTCGCCATCATTTCCTTTGCCATCCGACCCAATTTATTTATTTATTTTATTTCTTCTGGTTTACCGTTTGTTTGTGCTCTAATTTTTCGACCGTTTTTGAGTGGTTTGGGGTGTTCTTTGCTTAGCACGGTTCATTCGCCTTCTGTGGAACCCTCTTCTGAATGACGCTTTATCTTTCTGAACGAATTTTGAGTAAAACTTCTTTTGGTTCTCGGAATCCAAGACCCTGTTTCCTGTTGTAACTTTGTGTTCGTAGCCATCTGTTTGCCCATTGGAAAAATATCTCGGGAGGTTTTTCTGTATGCGCATGTGTAAAATATCATTTTGAGCGTAAAGTCGTACATATGATACAGGGTACCTTGGCTGGGAATCAACCAACCTTAGCGTTTCCAGACGCTGGCTGAACTTTGGTTGTTTTCTTTCACGTTGTTCGTAACCTATGCAGGCTAGGCACTCGGATATCAATTTTTTACATAGAGAATGAATCCTTTTTTCGTGCTTTCCCCTATTCTTGCTTTCTTCATGTAATTTTCAGAAGCTACGGTTTCGAGTGTTCTAATACTGATAGTTGTGCTCTAAACAGCTGAGTTATCGTTGGTGTTTTGTTGATAAAACAGCGGTGGTTCATATCTGTCGGTACTGATAGCGAGTCTCTTTACTGAAATAGATTAAAATGGATTCAATCCATCAGCTTCGTCTTATAGTTTGTACCTAATTTTATTCGTTTTTAAGAATGTGTTCGCTTAGCTGCAAAAAAACAGATTGACGGAACTTCCCTGTCATAGAAGTATATCATCTAAGCATTTATCCGGACTTTACTTGTCATTAACATTTTCCTTCAGTAAAAACTTACATAGTTTGCTGTTCGTTAGATGATCATTTAGACTGATCGTGGAAAGTGGGTATGTCATACGTTACCTTAAATATGTGCCAAGTTCCATAGTTGTACTTGATCGATTTTACTTCTCCCTCTGTGCCTACCTCTCTCTTGAATTACGTATCCACTGTTGAATCAGCTGTCTTACCGAAGGTGGCTCGAAGTAACACAGTGTTGTTCAAAAAATGTTCAGACTATACGGTAGTCGTTCACAACGGACCAACTGTCTACATCGTTGTGCATTTGTATCTGCGATTAATCCTTTTTTTTAACGTTGAAATGGAAGTCAACTGCATTTCATTTAGGCCACATGAGACTTGTGTGAAATGTTAACAGTTTCAGTATCCAATGTGCAAATGACTGTGCTGGTATGTTGAACCGTGCAGCTTTATACAGCACAGTTTACCACACGAAATTAATAATTTACTGAATAATCAATGATGATAACTAAAACAACAATAAAGGTAACAATCCATTCATTAAAATGTGGTAATAACTATTTTGATGGCGTTCTTGGTTGATAGTGGAACACTCATGAAAATTTGTAGTCAGTGTTAACGACACGTAATAGGCGAGCGCAGCCGGTTTGACACTTTGAATGTAAACTGAAACTTATTGTTCTTCAATTGGGCTTATTTTGAATTATCGAATTGACTACGCTACGTGTCAGTAGTACATCTTCAGTGCCTAACAGTGACGTTGGTGAACTATAGCGTGAGTTGATTGTGAATCCCTACTTGGACAGTCAGCCGTCTAGATCATTTAGTAGATTTTCTTATGTAGACTGGGTTCGTGAATTCCATTTTGCAATTTCTGAACCACAGGCTCGGATTCATAGCTACGCTGATATAGTGTACTTGTTACTTTCGGGCGTGCCATGTTTATCGTTGGCACGATTCCATCCTAAACACGGATCTTCTGCAATCGGGTTCTTCTGAATTGTCAACTTTTCTACACTATATTTTTCAACAATATCAGTCTTTCGAATAATCCAAAATCGTCACATGAATTGATGCACTCATTCGTACTCGTATTAGTATAGTAACGCTATGATTGTGGATATCATTGAGGAGCAATATTTAGCTACATAGGATTGACCAAAGTATCACATCAGCGAAACTAGTAATCAAAGAAAGTGAGCAGTTCGAACAAATGAAACGATCATGCACACGAATGAAAAAAAAACAATAAATATAATTTGTTAGACATTATTCGCAAATTCAAGGCAAAACCACATGTACTGTTTATACAAACTAGATGGTTGCGTCACGTTTTCTGTCACTGGCTCAAATGTGACGTTTTTTGTGTTATCCCCCAACGACTCTAAGGCGCTAGTAATACACTGCCGGTAATCCATTTGTGTATATCTGCGAGGTATTCTATTCGCTTATGCCAATAAAAAATCTTCACAGTTTGCGTTAGATTCGTTTGTCTGAAATAGTCTAACTCTGGGGGTGAGCTGAAAAGTTCACTTACTGTCGCCTTCTGGTGGACTAGGCATGGTAATCGTATTAACCCACTATAATGAAGCGAACTCTGCTGACATCCGTTTAGGGGGAAGAGGTAGATGCAATTCTGGTCGAAATGGAACCCCGTCCACAGGCAGCAGTGTCGTTGCTCGTCCGCCTATCAGGACGTAAAATTCTGTTGCTTAAACTCACTGTACTGCCGTGATTTGGGAATATACTAAACTGTCCTTCTGCTGAACAGCCATTTGGTGCACAATACTAGATATTACAGTGTCACTGTTTCCCTCTTTAGATGGACCCAAGGATGTAAGGGCTTTCAACTGGGCTATCTGGACAACCATATTCTATGCGTTCGAAGTGGTCCAGCTGTGCGGCTACATAATCTGGACGAGGGTACCTATAAGATTGTTCAATTTCATACGCATGCTCTGACAACGCTGGCTGTTCATCCTCTTGGTACTTACTTCGCCGTTGCCGAACTGCACGAAACTAACCCCAAAGTGTTCGTATATGAGTATCCAGATCTGAAGGAAAAAATACTTCGAGGTATTTTATCCTAATTTTTGCGCGTTTATTTTGCCTCTACGGAAACAGGATCAGGCAAGCTGGAATTGAGACAGGTGACATTCTCATCCTCGTCCTTCCTGGCAACCGTGTCTGGAATTCCTGATTTTCTGCTCTCCTTATGGTCAGTTGCACAGTCATTGTAAAGTTAACGCTTACAATCAATTTTTTAGGGATTTCAAACAAGGACTGCTTCTCTGTCAGGCTCGCCTAAACGGATCCCTACTGAACACAATCAGTTTTTGTCCGACGGATTGGCGGTGGATTGTGGCCACTGACAACCGGTGTCTGCATGTATGGCGCGTGGAAACATGTGATCAGATCACTCTGTTACGTTGCACGTATGTTATTTTGTTCATCACGGTGCCACGTTTCTGTTTCCAGGTCTATGGTCTTACCCATTCAGTCGGTACCATTAGGCTTTTACAAAGAACAAACATTGGAACGAGATTTGTTCTCAGATCATGAGAAGAGTACAACTAGGTTTGATCCAGTCTTACCAGAGAGTGCAATCACAGGTATTTTGTTATCGAAACAGGTCTACTCACCCAATTTGTTTGGTTTGAGGTATCGGAACTGATAGACGGCTGGAATTTTTGGATTACCTCGATGAAACGGATCGAGTCATTTGTGTCTCACAAACCTGGTCAAACACAGAATTACTTCTCATTGGTTGCAAATACGGTGAACTCCTTCTGGTTTGTTGTACTGAATAATGAACTACTGAGGATAACCTTAGTTTGACCCGAGTTCGATAGTGATAAAAGTGCTTCTGAATCCTCTGTCCTATCAAGGTTGTGCAAAAGGTTTGTTCCTTACTAATAGCTGAATGAAGTTTCTTTTATAGACTCGACAGATCGAATGCTGGATGAAGTTAGGAGTGCAATGTCCAGTTCCTATAGTTCCGTACCAAAACCAAACAGTTCCACAACGAGCGGTCATGAGAACACAGAATCTTTGGCCATTCCATTTGGGTGTTTTGGTTTTCTACTGTACACCAAACATGGTTTATTCTGTGCTGGCCGTGATGGCGTTTTGCGGTTAATTAAACTGGGGAATTCTAAGCCGAACGTTCCCATTCCTGTTAAAAACTCAGAACTTGTTACATCGCACGGTCTACCTCCAAGTGCAAATACTCAGCTTCTTCGGGTCTCAGTCGAATCCTGCAGAAAATTGTTCACCTGCATAAATCCGTTCCACATTGGTGATGGGCCGGGCGTGCTAAGGATTACTGGAATGGCTGTTTCGCCTTCCTATGGACGTCTGACATTATGTTCGCGAGCCGGACAATTGATTGGTTTGAACATTGCTGACAACATGGGCTTGTTGGAACCATCCGTCTTACCTGAGAAACAACTGACCACAAGCGGTGATTCGTACGTTGGATTGGGGCTACTTGGTCCCGAGAAAAAAACTGTTTGTGCGGTATGTCACTTCATTGAGACCGCCTTACGTTACGTACCTACATGATATTTTGAAAATTTTTAACTGTAAGGATTTACAATCTTACACGAATCGACCGTGGTATTTAATGCGCGACGTGGTTGTAATAATGTGTCACTGCTTGGAAGACGTCTGTCTGATCGGTCACGTGGTCGGCTACCAGCAGACACTTGATGCTCCGAGTGCATTGCCCAATGGAGGTAAATTAGGTTACACCGTAGGCTAAGTCTTAGATCTTGCTGAACATTTATTACTCCATTCTAATGTCATGGTACCGGTAAGTTCAGTCAAAGTAATCACCACAACACTTGTATGAGAACCTGTAGACACAGCTTGAAGTGGGAGTTTTTGGTAACTGGGTCCAGCTCAGAAGGACCGTGTGCAATGTAATCACACGGCATACATCAGACACCATAATAGCATAACGTTTATCTTTAATTCGCTACCTCCAGCCATCTCTGCCTTTCCGAATCGAACGCTTCTGATGCCTTTAGTATTTAGCAAGATTGTTATGGTGCTCAATAAACCCCACTAGATAACTGTTGAGGATCAGTGTCTTATGGACAAGCCCCGTTATTCATACTTGGTTTAGCACGAGATTGCCTTGGTTAACAGGCGGTTACAATCTTCCTAGTATAGGAGATCGTAATCTGAAAAACCTCAATGTTTTGTTGCATTTCACAAAAAGGGAAATCTGATGAATGAAGACTTCACCTGGCACTACGGAGTTCACTACTTTGTCAAACATGAAGTTGGTTTTCTGAGCCTTAAATGTCACGCCAAGGTTCTGGTAATGATGTACAGGTTGGGCTAATCAGCTAAATTCGAGAGAAATCCTGCCGGGGCAGTCGATCCCCTGAATCATTTGGTGGATTCCATATGAGACAGTGGGACGGGTGGGTGACAGAGTCCAAATGTGAAATTTCCGAGCTCCCGGTGTGGCTTCGTAGCTCAGCTGGTAGAGCGCTTGCCGCGTTGAGGCATGCTGTGTCTGTCGCTGGTTCGAATCCAGCCGAAGCCCTGACTTTTCACAGTTGGGTCTCATCTAAATTCATAAATCTGCCATACTACTTGTTAGTAATATAAATTCGGGCGGTTGGACTTTTCACGCATTTAGGAAACCATATTTCAAATGGCTGGGGCTTAGGTATTGATACTGAAGTTCAATTTGCTAAAAACTGGACCGTATTTTTTAACTTGGGATAATATTAGCGTTGAAAGTATGTCTCATATAAATTCAAGGATGGAGTTTATGTGATCGTAGCTGGGGTGGTCTTGTTTGTACATGTGAATGAGGACTGTCGGAAGTTAACGGTATTCCCAGTATGATTATTCGTCCTCAAACAAGACTTTTTCTTCTTATGCCACTGTGACGGTTAACAATCACAGTTCATTGCTGACTTGGTAGTACTGATGAGGTTGAAAACTGACAAGATTTACATGATTATTACATTGCCTACTCCAGGTGATCCGGAGGTTTTTAAAACGATTTTTCCTACGGCACTCAAAGACGCTAAATATATTTCTTTGTTCTTACTGGAACAAACTTAAATGGGTTAAGCCTTAGAGAATCAGCGAACGATGGAATGTGTCCATTTTTTCCACAGCTTACACATGTTGGTTTCATGCCATTATCTTGAATAACATGTTCTGTGTGAAAGTGTAATCTGTTTAGGACACCTCACGAACCAGAAAATGCGATTTCGTTATTCATTTTTGGCAGACTGCGAGAAAAAGTGGAGTCATAAACACATGGGATTGTGAGACGGGAGATCTGCTTGGATCGTTGGTCATTGGAGAGCAGGTAAACAGAGTGTACACTCATTCCCCATACAACTAGAAAACGCCATATGCTTCGGTTCTTATGTTGATGTCTGGTGGCATATTTTCAGTCACAAAATCACAGAGATAGGACATATAAGTTACAGTTAATGACAGAGCTTTCCAACGAATATAGTAGATCGTACTTCTAACCGTCCGTAGTTCTCCAATGCTCAGAAACCTTAACGGTTTGATGACAAATAATGTAGTTCATAGGAAAATTTGGCAAAAATATGGAATATCATTGAAAATTTGAGACAGTTGAAAATCGGTGAAAACTTTGGACATTGTTATCAGTTGTATGATACATTCAACCCCATCCAGAAATACCGTACCGTATACAGAAGGGAAGACTGATTTTATGCGAGAAATTGTCTCTATGGTTTTCCTCGTTCTCAGTTTCTCATATTTGACTTTCTGATTGCGTTTGGTGCTGCTTAGTAAGCATTGTTTTTGATCGTTTTTTTTTTATTTTGTTGATCTCAGACAGTAAGTTGCAATGTTACCAAATCGTATTTAAAAGCGCGTATTAGGTACTTTCTGTTCACCTAACTTTCAATAGAGAACTGTGTGTTGATTTGTGATGAAACGATTTATGGGAATCCTCAGATCAGTAGATGACTGCCAGAAAAGTCAGTTATTGACTGGAGAAAAGATGATATTTTTTCCTCCTAATGACGGTACTATCCTGCATACGAGTACACATTTCTACTTTCTTCCAAGTTGGTGAACAACAACAATTAACTCTTCCACTCGAAAGCTGCTTGCCACATGTTTGTGCATGGTTCCAACAGTCCTTCGCTGCAAAACTGCAAAACGGGTCAGATATGAAATAAATAATTCAGAGTACAAAATATAAGTGTCCATAGCATTAAAAGCGGATTACACTTGGTCTGTCCCCGTTCACGTCAACTACGTTGTTTGAGTGCTTTAGGACCAAGTGTGGAGGACTCTCATGGTGAACT
Organism: Paragonimus westermani; assembly: GCA_008508345.1. Taxonomy (NCBI): domain Eukaryota; kingdom Metazoa; phylum Platyhelminthes; class Trematoda; order Plagiorchiida; family Troglotrematidae; genus Paragonimus; species Paragonimus westermani. Next base: position 32,853 of record QNGE01002648.1, read on the forward strand.
TTAAAACATTTAGCACTACTGTCGGACAGATGTGGCGACACCAGACGACCCCGATGAATAGCTCAGGGAATGGGGCTAATTATCATCATGCAACTATCAGCCATTTTGTTTGACTTAAGGAATCATTTGAGTTTGTGAGCGTGATTACAATTTTTATGAGTTTGTGTTGTTCTGGGCATAGTATTAACCGGCGGAACATTCCGTGGATCAAACGGAGTTGTTTTTTCATCGCTACAACACAACAGTTCGGATACGACGCAGTAAACCCCTTTTGAGCTGATTGCAAAATTTGTATCGATTGAATGTTATCTAACACTTTTGCTGTTAGACCGTCAGAGCCGAGTTCCAAACAGTAAAATTTTCAACGGTTCTATCCTCCTGACGAACCATTAACAAGTGACACAACTCAGGCAGCCGTTGCACTTTACCTGCCTTAATAAGAGGTAGTTCTCAAATGAGATTTATTGGTACTTATGACAGCATACTACCAATCGAAAGGTATCAACCGCTTGTAAAGTGTAGACACACTGATACCAAATGTTTGTGTATAAACATGGCCATTTTTATTATTTAACCACCTTGTCTCCTTATTCTTCTCAGCTGTTGCTTAACTTTCGTTTTTTCCTCGTTTGCATGTCAGTTAACCATAAATTTCAACGAGTAATGTATTTCTGTCTTCGGTGGTAATGATAATGTCAAATCGTTCAGGTTTCTGATATGGTTAGAGGTGATGGAGCGAAATTCACACAGGAAGTGAACTGGATACGTCATCTTTTTTATACGTATTTTGCATATAGATGCTACCGGGGTAGAGCATTTTCAACTGGATAACCATAAAACTTCCGTGTACGGTTTCACTGTAAGTGCTACAGTAGACGTTGTCAAATTGTAGCCAACAGTCTTTCAGTAGAGTAAGACCCTCAATGCCCAGTTCGCACGTTTCCACGATACGCGCACGCTCACGAATAGAAACTAGAATTTCCGCCCACAAAACGACGAGATCGTCTTTCAAATCACCTAAATATGCCTGTCCAATTCTCTTTGTTTGAGTGACGTCTTTCTTGGCGGATTATCGCTTAAAATTTCTGCCCTTTTGGCTAATTTTGCCAAGTGCTGATTCGTCCATTCTCTCGCATTGTCCACGATCAGTACGCCTTGGGCCTTGGCCACATTCTACAAACAAGTTAAGCTATCGTTTGAATTGCGTCTCCAACCTGGTCGCCCATTACAGAATTGCCAACAGTTTCAACCACTGAGACTGACTCACTGCCTGTTATCTGTTTCCGAATTTTAGAGCTTGTGGCTATGCAACTCACTTTTCAATGCAGCCGAATAGCCACGGTTAAATTGCTGTTGAATGAGAGTGGTAAATGCAACCAAGTCTCAGCACTGTTAATAGCTTCAGATACATAAGTTGATGTAAACACACGAAACACATCAAACCGTTAAATCCTCTTGAAATATCTCTGATGAAATTCGACTAGAGAGGAAAACTTTTCAAAACTCACCGTCGGTTCAAACCAAAGTGAACTAAAAGTTGTTTATTAATTTCACTAAAAACTGCTTCTTAGGTACCGGGAAACTAAACCATTCTCGGTCATTAACACAAACCGGTTGGACAACTTTTTCACTGTTTGAAAGCAGTACTTTTTATTGGCCGCGTTGAAATACATGTCAATTTCTACTCTGTCAGAACACTTCTGTGGTGCAGATTTCAATGTGCCACATTGAACAATTCGTCAGCCCATATTGAACGATAATGAGTTGCTGTTAGGTTAATCCGTCTTCAGATCGCTGTAGCCGTTTTGTGACTATTCAGTTCAGTTCTTCAGCGACCAAGAGCAACTCGTATAGCCCGGGCACAAAGAACATATTACGGACGAGAAAATATTTAAAAATCGACTCACCATTAGTATATATTCCTTACACCATATGGAACAGGATTCAGTACAGGTTCTTTTTAAAAATATCTAACTCACAATTGGTACGACAGTGTGCAACTGTGCGCTCAAGTGCACAACAACGTACTGAGGGCTCAGCTGGTCATACGTGAATTTCAGGATACCTGATGCCTCTGAGATCAGCTGAGTCAAATAGTGGGCAATGTTTTGATTGCGGACGTGCCTCAAAAATTCAAATCTATAGCATTCGTCTTGATTACTTGCCCTAGGCAAATGTGAAATGATTAGCGAGTGAAAATAAAAAGTCCATATCTTAAATGCTTCCGGCTGTTTATTAGGAACGCGATTTTTCAGGAATGATCTCAACAGAAGGGTATTTCATGGCACTTGACTGCTTCGTCAATGCAAACAGGATTCAAGATAAGCTTCTTCTACTCCAGCACTGGAATGAAATTCACTGACTTACACGTTTTCTACTGCGTTGCAATCCTGGGTACATTGGTTGTTTCATTCAGCCGATCAGTTATTGCTCACAAAACTCCAAACAGCAGTCTAAGGGTCTACGGTAGACAGAAATAACTTTCATAAGTTTGCCAATTATTCATATAGTTGCCCACTGATCGTCACAAATTTAGCCTGTGTTGACGATTGTTATTAGTTATGCTGATTCATACGTCTCCTGATTCTGCTTTATGTTTTTTCCCATCGTTGAAGGCATCGCTGGTGCGGTATTTTATGTCGTAAGACTGATGCTGTGGAAGTTGCAATCAGCGGAACTACTCACCAGGTTTGGTCGATTAGACAAATACCTGTAAACGACTGGATGCGTACAGATAGGTGAACAAACTTTGAAATTTGATTCTGATTACCAAATAGGCAGCGGTGACAAGATCCTCCCGGACAGAGACGTCTGTATAAATCGATCTGACAGACGGACTTCTTCTCGACAGCCAAGGTTTCGAATTTAAGGTTTGCTCTCTTAAAATTAGGGAAATCACAGCTTTTCGCAAAAATCGGAGTTTAGGAACTTCAAGCTAGTTTTTAGTTACAAGTTATCAGTAGTCTTCAGCCAACAGAGCTGGTACCTCCCAAGGATGACACTTTTTTGTTGAATGCCACAGTGGATAGTTCAGTTGGAATAAGCTTGCTGCTAGTCCGACAAGGAACAGCTTTTTGCAGCAACGAACAAGAACAGTCGAAAACAATCTGTTAGTACATTTTAATTTGATTCGGAACAACACACGCTATGTCTATTCCAATGATGAGTATTTTTTTGCTTTTAATTTTGAATGAGCGTTTTTTTCAGTTTTCAAATAGCCCTGGTGAATTTCCGTAACAACGCACTATTACCAGTAGATACTGTTACTTTAGAAGTCACAACAGAGTGTGAGGGTGGGCTGGAAGCCAGACATCCTACCAGTTAGATACTATGGTCTCTAAGGTTTAACTCGTTCCGCTTGCCACCGACTACAAAGTCAAAACTCGGAATCAAAGCAATTCTAAACTCTGGGATTAAAGAACACATTTTAAATCAGAATGGTTTTTAGCGGTGCTGACATGGTAAATTCTTAACAGTGTTGTATTAAATCAGTGTATTCTGTTTTAATTAGCCACACCTGATGGACTGGATACAGTCCACCTCTCGTCCGGTTTTTATCGGTCAAAGCCTCGCCACCCAGAAATTTAATTGTTTTTCCGATGCTAATTTTCGAACCAACACTCTACCACAGTGATAGGTGATAGGTTTAGTGGTGCGATCATTTCAACATCCAGTGAACTATCTGATCGCGACGATGAGGTGCAGGCAGAGCTCAAGGTGGATGACATGAGACACTGGACGAATCAGCACTCAGCGAAATCAGCCAAAAGAGCAGAAGTTTTAAGCGATAATCCGCCAAGAAAGGCGTCAGTCAAACAGAGAGAATTGAACATGCATGTTTAGGTGATTTGAAAGACGATCTCGTCGTTTTGTGGACGGAAATTCTAGTTCCTAATCGTGAGCGTGCGCGCATCGTGGACGTGTGTGAACTGGGCAATGCGAACACTTTTATTGATATAAAATGGGCTATGAAGTGACTCACTTCCTTGTTGTTTAGACTAGTATATTAGAACTGTTCTTCCTTACATTCGAACCGCCGATAGAGTGTGTATCGTTTGAGACATGTACAGACGATCACGTCTAGTTCTACTCACATGTTGTTACCAAAATACTCAAAGGGAGTGAGACAGGTATAGAACTCATTAGATAAAAAGCTGCAATTCTGCCAACTTTTGTACTACGGAGTACTTAAAATTGAAATCAGTTCTGTCAGTTGTCAATCGTAGTGCCCATGGTTATGATGGGTCGTGTACACCGTCAACCATGACACCATTTTATTCGTCATCCCATCATTAGTTGCTTGAGCACATTCTGCTAATTGGATGATTATTTGATCAAGGTTTTGCGGTCACAAAGGTCAGATTTTGCAGGATTATCAATAACTAAAGATTTTTAATTTTTTACTGTGGTACAACTGATCGTATTTTCATTTGGGCTTGGAGAATAGGTATGGTACACAGCTAGTCAGCTGACGGCTGACCCTGCTTGTATGGTTAGCTATTAACAGTTTTTGCTGATAAAACGAAATTCAGTGATTAAACTTTTTCTCAGTCTATCTCTGTCTGATAAATCCCATGGGCGAACAATGTAGTGAATTAGGTCAGCTTTAATAATCAGCTTGTCAAATTTTAGCTGTTTTCATAAGAAACAGTTAGATTTCTTTTTGTCTGCAAGGTGGACAATGATGACCTAGCATGTAGAAACGAAGTCGTCTACCAGCAGCATGACCATTGTAAGTCGAGTTCGTCTCCTAGATTGGGAAACTCGCCATTCACATGGTCGGTGATCGGAGAAGTTGAGTGAGATGGTGGCTAACCGAGCTGAATGGCGTGAATGCTATTGTCGTTTGGCCGAGTTGTCTGTGGAGTGAGTGCACTCAGTGACGTGGGAGCAGTGGAAGCCTCGAGGAAGCTGTCCTGATGATGGCGCCTTACTTTCATTCACAGCTCGATTATCTGCTTGCGAGATGTAAGCGCCTTGATGTTAAACGCTTGAATATGAGTGTAGCTGTTTTGAGCAGTAGGGTCCCTCCCCTTCTTTTTTCTCCCCTCTTCCTGTACAGGATTTGCTTTTTTAATCACGGTTCTGTGACAGTTAGGGATCAGTGAAAACCACCGATGTATTTCCGTCCAGTATATTGGTGATGATGATGTTGATGGTAAAAATGACGACGACGACGATGTTGATGAGGATGTTGAGTTTTTTTGGCTAACCGGCATTTATTTTACCATACTACACATTAATTATAACAGTGCATACAAGGAAACACTGTGTTATGGCGACTTAGTGTTTACAAGCTGTTCGAATGAAAAGTCCTGTTCACCATTTTATCTTCCGGTATTTCCTATACGATCTTCCGTCTTATTGACTGCAGTGCTGTTCTCTGGCCGCTTCGCCACTTATTCCTGTAGTGGCCGTAGGAGTGCAGTCGGGTGTTTTGCTGATTATCGATTGTTCCAGTCCGACCAGATTACGTGTTGTGCAAAGCATACGCCTTCATCGCAATCCGCTAACGCATATTGGGTAAGGGTTATAATTTCTCATACTCTTTGATACTATATATCTGTATAAATGAGGTACACCTCAAAGCAAACACTGTTTTTAGATGATTACACGTTCATCTATGTAAAACTTACGGTGCTGTACTGTAAACCCTGACCGGTTTCAAATGCTAGGAGAGGAGAATAATGCCTTTTCTGAGATAGTTTGCAGCAACTGTTTAAATCCTGTTTTACGAAAACGGATCACTGTAAACAAAAAATGAGACTGATCCTTGGCTCAGCAACGTACCTTTTACTTCAAATTAATCCCGGTTCTTCCAACCACACATCATTCACTCTCGTATAGGCGGTACCCCAATGTTAGAACTATTCTGAGTGAGCTTATGTGAATAATACTTAATTGTGCAACCTCGTATCTCTAAAGTGAGTGGTGGGTGACAATGTGCTTTAAAATGAGGAACAGTTAAGATGCTAGTGTACATTGCTTTGTTGACTGTTTACTTACATAGATACTGAGGTGAAATTGAACCACAACGGACCGAAACATTTGAACATACATAGTATTACGTGACAGAATGGTGAAGCAAACCAGTTGTGCACTTAGCGGAAAGCACTGAGCGGGCACCTTGCGCAATAGTGGAAGCAAACGCTGTGGCTTTAAGACTAAAGTGTGACTCGTACCATATAGCCGTGCAATGTCCCACTTAATTAAGAACTATTCAACGTTGCCCAGTATGACAGTTAACGATCGAAACTTAAATAGTCAAATGGTTACGAATTGTGAAACGATGTGCTACAGTTCAGAATACTAGAAATACGTGAACCGACAGGGCTACACATCACAGGTGAAAAGGCTGGCCTGACAGGTGGGCACCAAATTGCTGTTTGCGAAGAGAAACAATGTAATATATGCGACATAACTGATACGTCCACATGCATGCCTGGAATCAACAAAATTGCAGATATCGATCAAGAACTAGTTCAACTTGAACTGTGTGTTAAATACGACGAGTAAAAAACTGAGTCGGTTCGACCAATCAGGGGAGTAGTATTCAACTCAATACTACTTACTATGATGTTAATCAGTAAGATTTATGCCTAGTTTCATGAAAAAATTGATGAGCCATCCTTTAAGGCAGGAACATATTGGAAGTTGTAAGAGTCAAATACACTGAAGACGTTTGCAGAGACTATGTTCTAGTCAACATACACCAGTTGTAGCAACTTTGATCGATGTGCACAATGACGACTGATCTAATGTCACCTTTTTTAAGCTTCGAAACTAACGGAGAATTGCTGACCACTGCGGCCGATGACGAGTTCAGTATTGTCTTGTCCGGACGTCCGATAAATCAATTCGAGCCTCTAGGCTTTGTAGGTGAGTTCCGGTGTTTGTTGCGTTATTTTCGAAACTTTTCATTGCTACGCTTAGTGAACTCCGAACAAAATTTGACGAGCAATACACTAATGAGTGTAACAGATGTAACCATCCCGCTCATTGATTTGGTATCGATTAGCTGACCTTATAAGTCATTCCTTCCTATCGCTCCGTTTTATTGCTTCAATAGTTGATTACTAATTCTTAACAAAGCTATCTTACCAACGATTAACTAGACTACTTTATCTAACTTTCCCCTAGTCTAAGAGAACGGGGAACTAATTTCTTTATGGGAGGGTGATGCTCTGATTAAAGCAGCATTCTGCAATAAAAATGAAGGATTAAACCTAATAAAACATAATCAAGGATGCGACGTAACAAAAACTCAACTGGTTCGAAGAGTTCGCAAACATTTCAGTGCGGGTGGGTTGTGAGGTGCTAATATTCTAACTACCAACACTTAATCACGTGGTCAACTAATCATGTTAACAATTGCGTTTGCAGCGCCTAATCATGCGATACCTTGGCAGTCACAAATTTAGTCTCGCCGCATTCACTAGCCTCCATAAACAACTTGAGAAATATTAGGTTCAGAAATAAGGCGAAGTTACAAAAGAGGTGTTTGCATCAGTTAAAATATGTGGACTTTCAACCACTTAAATGAATTGATTTTCGACTCTAGAACCAGCGTTGGGTCATTTTCTCCTCGATTTCTGTCCCACTTTTGTTTCTAAACGTGTTACTCTGAGGATCTGTTCGTACAACGTACAAAGTCAGAACGATTGATCTGTAATATGATCACACTGCCTGTCCTGTGCTGTCCACCACACTCTCACCAACGAACCTTTTATCTATCAATCGTTTTGGCACGTCATCCGAAATGGTGCCCACCAGTTCTGTTTGCATGTGGGTGACGTGCATGGCTAGTCGTTTCGTGAATAGTCGTTTATACACCGATTGCACTGCGCTCTAATGTGGACTAGCGAATCTGTCCAGTTGTGTAAGTGACCACACAGTTCCCACTCGTGTGCACAACCTACAATACCAGCATAACTCTATACAGTTAAACTTTCTATCAGATTATTTCAACGTAACTCGCTTAATCCTGTTATAAAAAGATTCGTTGATTTTGTTCTGGCGTTATAATATGTCACTGTTAATCAGTAGTTATTCATCCATTCATTCGGATCGTTCATGAGCGTAGTCAGAAGACACTGTGGTTCGGGCCATCGCTCAAAACAAAATTGTCGTGGACGCAAAAATTTACCGGAAAAAGTACAAGTTACACTAGAAAAGACTAAGCAGATGGCACGGAAGTGGTATGTGTACAACCACTATTACTGTGAACAGCGTTTCTGCCCAACGGTGGTCACAAGTGTTCTAAGTGGGCAGACTACATCCATCCGATTCAATCGGTAGAACGGTCGGGGCCTTTGTATTTGGTGACCATCTGGTCACCTGAAGATCAAGAAGTTTCAGTCAACTGTGAGGCGTGGCAAACACTGTCCGGCGCGTCTAGTTCCCCACCTAATGACTGCAAGCTGCGCGACCTGATTGGTCGGCGGTGGAGTTCGATCGTTCCAAACCGCGAGCTAGCCAATACGACAACATTGCTCATACCGTCATCCCACTTGACGTAGACTAACTAGCGGAGACAGTGATCGTCAAATGCAGCAAGCCTGTCGTCAGCTCCGTCGTGACCGGGCCACGTTACTAAATCGTAGAGAAAAACAGAAGACAAACAAGCATAATGTATATTTATTTTTAAGGATAGCCGGAAGTATTTTCAACCTCATGGACGACTCAGGTTGACAAAATCAATGTGTGTCATTGGTATCCTTGCTGATATTCCATCAAAAATACCAGAAGCTGACGAGATAGTGTTCCCCAAGTATGCCCAACTGCTCAGTATATCAAACAGAATGCCTCCAATCGGGATCGTGTGTGTTTCCGTCTTGGGGTATCACGCTGCATTTTGAAGGCGCGAAGCGGATCCTACACATACTGACGCATAATGCCGTTTTTGGTCAATTTGAATAGGAGGAGGAATTTGACCACCCCTAGAGAACAGAACTAGAAGTGGCAAACATCCAAGACATTTTCTGTAAGCTGTCACCCTGTTTTCAGGGTAGGCTCACAGTGAACCTAACAGGTGCATTTCCTCGGAACTCTTTGTGAAGAACGTAGTTTCAGGGGACTTTACGAACAACCAAAACAAAGGCAACTTTCAAGTCCAAAGACCATGGCCCTCGGCCGCCTGTAACAGTAACGATGGTCCCATACCCGTCACAGAATAAAAAATTTATCAATGAACAAGCGATCGGACTTGAATTCTATCCCTTTTACTAACGTCTGGCTTCCCATGGGATTAGTCAGCCGACGTGCTAGGAGGTTAATAAGTAAGTTAGATGCAACAGACACTACATTGTTGTTTCTGTGGCTATCACATAGAATTCGGGTCACCCTTCTGAAAACACGAGCTAATGTCGACAAGCAGTATCCACGATGTACCTCTTTAGTTTCCTGAACCCTCTGAATTCGTTTTGTCGATTCTGATGTCAACCTCGCTCCACCACTCCTGAAGAGAGGAGAATAAAGATATAGTCCAGCAGTCTTTCTCCATTTCAATAACTTAAGCTCTGGAGTCACTTCGATTCTGACGGAGGGTCGTCTGGAACGCGAAAGCTGACCATCCGGGATCTGGTGTCTAGACGGTCCGACTGAGGACAACTGTGCCACAAAATGTTCGGTACATTCTTCACATCGGCTTGATAATTGAGCCATCTTTTCAGGTATATTCTGACTGTGCACACCGACAAATGTCTTGTAAATTAACCCGTTTGTTCCACAGAAACTTTTTCGCGACCGAAAAGCATTGTATGCATAATACGGACGTGTGCATTGTAGTCCACTTGAATTATACAAAGATTTCATTGAACCTCCAGACATCCGTATGTTCTGCTGTTTAATTTGTGAGGTTTTTAATTCATGCATCTTTTTGGTGGTACGCAATAGCAGCTTCATTCGAGAATGGACCAGTGAGTTGCAGTATGCTAGATGGTTGTCGTGTGTCGACTAAAAACCCACGTTAACCAGTGGGTGAGTAGAAGGAGTACAAGGGGTACCAGGTTGTCAAAACTAACCCCAAGAATATCCAAATTTACATCCAACTTTAGGATGGTTTTTGGCATTTTTCAAACTCGTAAATAAACCAATTTATCATCTGTCACCGCCGAGTTCTGATGAATTCGAGCCGGGTGGGAAGGAACCACGATAGATTCGTCGTTGTACATTGATGGAAGTTCCCCAGTTGGCACAGGATGACATAGGTCAGTCATAAACGAAAATAATGCGTGTTATATCACTTTTAGAAATCAAACGTTTTCTGCTTATCATTACTGGTTTTTGTTCTTGTTAAGCTATCACGGGTAAAGTCGTCTCACTCACGCTATTGCGTCATGATACCAACCGTATATTCATACTGGTCACGACCGGAGAAAGCGTTGAGACTGGAGCCACGGATATCTTCTTCTATGAGGTCCACCATGAGTTGTTATACAGTAAGTTCAGTGTCCATTCACTTATTACATTATGTTGTTAATTTCTGAAAGGTTCATACGTGCACAAGTGCATGCCAAATTTACCTTAAAGTAATGGGGAAACGGTCATTCATTTGTGTTACTTGCGAAGGAAAACTTATTTCTATCCTCTCCTCACTTGTGAATTATTCTTGTCTTGAATGCACACATCGTCCACGATATTATTTTCACGTGGTCTGAGAAGTCAGTGTTCTGTTTTTGGAGTGTCTCTTTGCCTACAGCAACAGGCTTGTCAGTGAATTAGAATGAGCATTTCGTTTTTTGGTTTTGGCTGATTCTACAGTCATGTCTATTCCTGATGTTCTTATTCGGGTTCGGTCAGTAAGAGCTTGACATTTGTGGTAACGTGCTCCATTCGGTGGCAAATTTTCCTTCTTCCAATATGTGTGTAGTGTCTCGTAAAAAACTCAGTCGACCAAATCCACATGCTGTAGAAACGAGTTGGTCATCCTCTTAGATCCTGTGTTCCTCGGGTGCACTGAGTTTATTCAAGTAATACCCGACGCTTGACTAAATTCATCGTCGCCCTGTCTGTTAAGTTAGCCGTAATGATCTGGATTACGTTACATCTGGCCCAGCCGTGTAGCGTTTCAGTCTCAATTGTTGTTATATCTGCTCCGTGAACCATCGTCGAATTATTGGATTATCAAATTATCCGGAGAAATTTTGTGCCAATTTAGACAAACTGACTAATTTGAGTACCGGTTGCCTGTTCAAGCTGGTGCTTCGTTTTTGTTCAACATCACGGGCACAAAGCCAGATACCTGATCGTCTTTAATGGAACCTGTGGAGTCACTGTCATTTCACCCACTTAAAACGTACCGGATACTTTTCGATTTCGTTATCACCTTGGTGGTTTTTCTCACCAGATCGTATCCACTGCTTTCTTCCGCTTCCTGATCGTGGCCTGCTCTTTCTCCAGGATTGCGTGACATTTGAGCATAGGTGTGAACGACTGACTTGCTGTTGTCTAGGATGATAACGACAATGATGGTGTTGGTTCATATGGGTATGCGTGTCAGTAATGGTAGTCGTGAACACCAGTAGGTCATTCAAGTCATAGATCGTTATGTACGACTCGGCTTATATGCAAAAGTCGTCATTTAAGTGATTATTATTCTAATACTCCGTGTTGCCATTTTGGGGCAGAACACACTTCAGTTGTTTGCTGTGTTGATCTAGAAAGAAAGAAAGTGTTAGCCGTTTGGAACAATAGTATTTTCCAACCAACTGTTTGGACCGTTTGGTAGACACTGCGAGTGTGGTATTGTGGATAGATGATGGGACATGCCATTTTTTGGTCTTCAGAGGCAGTCGGTCTTTCAGTGAGGGCTGATAAATGACAATGTCGACAACTTCTGATATCGCGACACACTAAAGTTCCGCAGAAACGGCTGTAGGTTTCGACATTGATCTGCCTCACGGTGAATCCAGACGCTGCTCATTATACCGGGTTTAAGCTAGCTGTGTCTCTTCTACCTTTGCTCGTCGGCATGGATATCGTGCAACAAATTCCTGTTAGATATGACTACTTTTCTTGGAATCTAATAGATTCGACCTCTGTGGTAATTCCTCATCCATTCTGGTGCTGTACATCTGAACTTCTCTGGTGATCCAGTGAATTGCTTGCCATGTTCCCGTCAGTTGGGTCCCTTGACTTATAGTAATGCAGCACATGGTCAAGGCCAAACATTGAACTAACTTTTGAATGAAAATGCAGGGTAGCAGGTGTCTTTCTGGTTAGGTGAAAACCTTGGTGAAACCTAGAAGCAGCCGTTGAATTTCTATTAGTTCTTCGTATGTGTAGAAATAGCCTTTGGGGATTGGGTGTAAGGTGACGGCGTTTTCATACATACGCCTCCTATCATTATAGGTCATTGGTTGAATAGATCCATTCAATAGGTCTCCATACGATTCGTGCTTGTTTAATAAGTCAAGTCACATATATTAGTCACAGTCAGTTAATCGATAATAAAAAACAACTCAAGTATTCGGTTAACCGGATATATTGATTGGTGAATCAACTTGGTAAGTGGGTGGAAAAAACAAGTGATTTTCGAGTTGGTTCAGAGATTAGTTCTGATAAGACGTGACTAGTCAATCTGTATTCTCATCTTAATGCCTGTGGTGAATTTTATGAAGTACGTTCGAAACACTGCAAAATTAGACTATGAGGTTAGCCATTATACATCTTGTTTAATTGTTACACTTAAAATTCTTCTCGCTAGCATTTTAGAACCGGAGTGATAAGAATTGCAGAACTCTCCCTTCTGAACCCATCGTCGGTAGTGTGTCCAATTGCATTCTCTAAGTGACCAGTTCTTGGGATGATTTTAGACACAATATTTACATTAGGTTTCGACGTCTTTCTGATGTCGTTTACAAGACTAAGTAAGAAAACCACTCGATTTCGTCAAGATGAATCTAATCACTGTCTTTGTTCTTCAATTTGATAATGACAGATATTCAAACTCAAATCCACTCACTTTATCAAGTATGAATCTTATCTTCCTTTATGAATAGTTCTCGCATTTTTGGTAAAATTAGGCTTGCATTGCTTTGACAACGTGGAATATTCGTAAAGTTGCAGTTTTCGGTTGATACGTAATGGAATGTTGAATTCCATGCGGCACAAAGCATCTTACTGGGGCTGGGTGCCCTCAGGCTGCTCAAATCAATATTGCCGGCTGGATTCGAACTCTCAACCGGGTGATTAGTAGACGATTATGTTACCGTACAGTGTCCCCGTACAATGATGCGAAACAACGACGAAACCGCACATCCACGTTTTGACTACCACGTGTTTATGGTTAAGGTTAAATTGTTATAGTGCTCACGTTAGTTTCCATTCAGCTATTCAAATGGATTTTAATATCAACCGTACTAGTGTACTCCACTCGAAAGATATTTTGTAATGAACAAATCATTGTTTTGAAGTTTTATCATTCGAGACATCCAAACGACATTTCTGCATATGCAGTAAACTTGATTTAATATGGGGTTGAGTTGGAGAGAGCTTTTAGCTGCAACAAGTGTCTAGGATAATGCGAGGAGTAAGATAATACGGTTCCAACCTTTACTTGATATTTTTGCTGAATAAGACTCACATCTTTTTAATTCAAACAACCAGTCTTACAAGCGTTTATGTTGTTAACACTAAAAATACTTAATACGACCGTAGTGTATTCACTGATCAACCCAAGTTAGTGAACAAAAGGTGTAACAGTCTGGTCGAACCAATCTTATTCGAAGAGATAAACATCAGGGTAAAGCCGCGTACATTGTTATGGAGTTTCACATGAACCCGAGCTGGGCTGGTCCCTGTGTTGGCCACTGATTTCGCAGCGTATTCCAAAAAATAATTTGCCTATGATTGCAGTATCAATTTTTTTCACGAACACTCCCTATTTTTTGGTCAACGGTTGTCTACTTTGAATTTATAAATACTATCATCGTTGATCATTACTGGATCTTGCGACGGGGCCTCATAATTGGGCTCATACAATTAGCACAAGCTTTATGAGCCGAGCAATTCACGCAGCAAGTTACGTACCGTATTTGCAACTATTTTGATGTTCACAGAAGACGCTTGGCAGGTGAGTTCGTTTACTGTGCAAACTTCCGCACAGGTCATGCCAACAACTAAACCACAAACACGTGCACTCATTTGTATGACAGACATGCACACACATACATTGGTTGACAGTACTTTGCCAGCCGCCTCAGTGAAAGTTCTCACACAGCACGTATATACTTTTCCGATAGTGTCTTGTCCATCGTGTTCGGGGCTTGTCCTTTTGTTCCTGAATGTCGCATGTGGGTAATATACTACTTGTGACTAGTATACAACTCACAACGAAGCTGCCTGCTATACAAGGCTGCCAAGTCTGAGGTAGTAGGGTGATGGAGTATAATTTCTAGTGTTTCCTTGGTTAGACAGGAACGGCTTCTACTATGTCTGCTGAAACATCTTGAGATGTTTTCATGTGACTCTCTGTAAACTTGCACGGCTAAATTTTTATTCTGCTATTTTTTACTCAGCCTTATCCAGTTGCACTAATATGAGCACATGTCGAGTGTCTTTTCTTTTCTTCCCTTAATTCTCCCACTGACCTATACTGTCTAGGCTTATAATTAGAAAATACTATGGTTTCTGTCGGTGCTCACGGCAAAGACTACAGTAAACCAGTGGATGATATTGACGTTTTTTGTAATTAGGACTTCATAAACTATGGAATATTCCTATTTTTAAAATTTTATAATTAACAGCCGGGTATTCATACGTTAGAACGTGATAATCGGTTGTTTAATGAGAATGTGGCGATGTACGAGGCACATGTTTCTCACTCACTTCACCAACACGCTTCTACCAAACGATGGCAATCTTGCTGTCTCTGAAATCGTTTGGACACACTCTGCTCTCAGTATTTCAATCATAGACAACGTTCGCCATCAGACCCCGCGGCTTGGACAAAAACCGCAATCTTCGTGTGTTACAACCCCACCAAACGCACTATTTCAGAACACTGGGTGTGCAGGCGTACACTGACGTAATCTTCTTATCATGGACACAAATGAATAACAATTTAGTCGCAGGTATATCCTGTTTGACATCATATAAATCGAAAATCAGAAACCTATTTATCCGCTGTGGCCAGACTACCAACGAGTAGGAGTCTAAATAACAAGTGAAAACAGATCGTGGAAAACACGTCAGTAGTGTGAGAGAGTTGGAGACCGGTCTCAGCTTGTCTGCGGAAATTATCTCCAGCTGCCCACACCAAATCGTCTCAAGTCCTTTACTACTAGTTCATTCTTTCACAGTGGTTATGAACCCGAACAGAAGTTATTGTGGTTCGAGCCACCATACATATAGCATGAATTCAAGCTCTTCTGCACGGCACAGGAGACCCTGTTCAACTGTGAAGGGTTAGCTGTCAGCAAGCACGTTTCTTCCGATGCAGCTGCTAACAGTAGATAACACTGGGTGAAATTTACTTGATAAAGTCAATGCTCCGACATGACACGTCCAGTCGGACGTCGAAGAGAGGGGTGAACTCTGCAATATGGTCTGTATTACCAAACTGTAATGTACATTGGGAAACCTTTCTACTTCGGAGACTTCCGGTTGCTTGAATCACAGTTGAGCCCTTTGAGGAACCCATACAGTCGAACTACTTCTCATTTACTTTGCATTTTCACTTACGATGGATTGTTTGTGTTCTACTAAAACACGATTTATATGATACTCGAGCAATATTCCAACTAAACTGGAACGAATATGATGGTTATCAAGAATCTTCCTATTATGTACGGTAGGTCTAACAGCTGCAGCCTCCACGGAATTTTTCTCTGGTGGCTATTCACAAAATCCAACTCACACCGTGAGTGCATCTTTGGAGAAACAACAGCCATTCTGTTTGAGGAGCGAGCGAATGTGCACTGCGCCCACTTGATGTCACGAACTGATTTACCGGAGAACACAAGAGGACTCTTTCATATCTGTATGCCCATCTTGTGTGGACATCAATCATCTATGGAAAATCCGCCTCCTCACGCGATCGAAAATCTGTTTGTCGGGCTTACTAGCTTAGTGCAAACGGTTGACTACTCGTTGTGTCGTCAAAGAGACCAGGTTGTTCAGATCAATATGTAATTGAGGTCCAAGTGCTATTGTGGTCGCCTTCGTTCCGTATCATGCCCGAATACACGGCTAGTGTGTTTCGCAGACCAGTGGTTACGTTAGGTCGGCCGAACCGAGCGTTGAAAGGCGCCGCTCTAATTAACCTTACAATCGGCTCAAATAAATGTGCTAGCAACTGGGCAAGAAGTATGTTTTGGTTTCGGTTAGATAACTGAGTAAGCGATGTAAGCAACAGACAGACAAGTCTGCCCGGCAATCAGTAAGGAGCTGGTTCATTCAGATTACGCCCCACACGTCGGGCCGCGAAATCGACTTCTGAGGAACACAAAAGGGTACTCCACCAGCGATATCATACAAATGAGTCAAACGAGATGTACGTTTTTCCAAGCATGGGCGGTTAGTGGTTACAGCAATGGACTACCTGTTGTCAGTAAATGAACTACCAGGAGGGTTTGGAGCTAAGAAAAGCACGAAGTTTGCTTGTAACAGTTATGAAAAATCATCCAGTCGAACAGAGGCTGAGCATACCACTCAGTAGTATAGTGGAACGACACGACATGTGAATGCTACTTGGCGAGATTGTCGAGTTAAGAGTTACCCAGAGGATCAGTAGGAATAAGTGAACCACTGAAGGCGATGTCCTTTATCGTTCGGGAATCAAGCAGTAACTGACCGCAACACGCCAATAACTCAGACAACTTTGAAATTGGGAATATCAAACTTTCATACGAAACGGACACACGTAAACCCTATGAAAGTCTAAACTCACCACATTACAAACGGGGGGTTCTCAGCATATGGCACAGGAACTGAGTATATAAAGCTATTCCTTTAGTCTTCACATTAATTTATAAAGGTTTGATGGATGGACAGAAACATCCCGTAGTTTTGATACAGTTTATTAGGCGCCCCCAGTGCGTGTCCACCCACACACCCCAAGTAGCACTACCCGTCTGTCCCGAAACAAATTCTCGAGCATGTTGTCCACTTAACCCCGTTCATAACAGACTTTGTCAGCGATTGTTGAAAGGTCGGAAATTGTGGGTCTGTGCACTTTAGGAAGGTTTGTGAGACAATTTATCGTTTAAGGCACTTACTACTCACTGATTTCAAGTAGATACACTAAAGGAGTTTGATAGACTGGTTTATATCCGACAGGGTGGTTCAACCGCGAGAAAATCCTTTATTTGCTAAATACTGCAATGACGTTAATGCGACCAACAAGTGCATGGGTGGTGGTGGATCGAAAGCAACGTGAACTGGTTTGTTAATTGCACTTGACCTAACTGTTCATCTAATTAATAGTATCTTTATTTTATGAGGGCATATTACACCGTATTTTGAAGAAAACCGAGCATAGCAATATATGTAGATTCGCCATTGAAGTTTTCTGTTGCTGTTCGTTATCCTAACAAAAAGCTCTGATCTGGAGGGTATTCGCTAGACCCGCTGCTTTTACACACAGCAGTATACCAGGAACGGAGTCCAGATTTTCTGCAACTGTTTCTAGTAGCATATAAATTGAACAACACCCACAACTAGTTACAGCTGTCACATTCCCATGGACTTTCCAATCGGCTCCTTTTTAAAATATGCACTAGACTCGAGTTTTTCTCTGATTAGAGCTCGTTACTAGTTCATTTCCTTGCCATGGCCGGGACTAGGACTTCAGACAATTTTTCGTGAGGAAACCGTGTTCACTACTGCGCCACTGACCTCAAAATAGGGCACGGCCGACTTGTTATGTGTGAACGCTGAATGACGATGACGTGAATAGTTATGCGCTTGCCCGATCACCACAAGGGGAGACACAGTAACTGTCCTGTTTACTTTAAGCGTTGGCCCTTCGACTAGGACCTCTCTCCGGCTTAACATCACAGAAATAATCAACCCGCTGCGCGTCATTTTCATTAGCGATGAATGGTAGGGATTTTTATGGAGAATCAGAAATACCCCACTGCACTTTCGAGTCCATCAACTGTTCACCGATTCGTCACTTCTATTTCGTTTTATATTTGGGTACTCCTGCGTTGGCTTCAAGTTCTCATTTTTCCAGTTGCTTTGGGGGCGTGAAGGGCACTGACAGTAAGGGAAGCCCAAGTTTTTGATGTGCACGTTTGTCAATGGCAGAACAGCCGTTTTCAGCAAATTTACCAAGTCGATATTTCGGCAGAGTGAGTAAATAAGATGGCGACGTTCGCGCAGTAGAATTATACAACGTTGGTGGGTCACCGACCACGACTGTTGCGTCAACGTTTTGTACATCAACCGTGTGCGAAATGACCATGAATATATACAGTCCGGTGCATGCTTACCAAGCTGCTCGAGGTTTGTGATCAGCTGTAAGGATGCCAACCAAATGTGTGTCACAGGGAGGGACGACCTGTCGGTCGCGGTGAGGGACACTTCAAAATCACAACGACGTCGAACGTACGAAGGAGACAATTAGATCGAACTTGATAAACTACTGGCAAGCAACGAACTAGCCGAGGCTCAATTCCAATCTCGACAGATTAGAAAAAGAACATCGAGAACTATAGATACAACTGCTGTCTTTCGAACCGTAGGCCTACATAAAATTAGGTAAAGCGAGTGATCAGAAGATGTGAAGTAACACCACACCAATCACAGTACATTTTTCGGTTGGTTAAATCGCTCACTGTTCTCAGGTTTGGCAATTTCTGGATCGACGTCGGGAGGGTAACCAGGACAGTGACGATTGGTTGTAGGCGTAAAGTATCGACTGCTGGTCCCGAAAGTATAGCTTATTGTTGTTGCTAAACAATTTTCTTGGATGTCTGGAGTAACACAGGTGTCCGCTCTGAAGAGGTAACTAACTGTCTTGCATACCATTCCGGCGTATTTTGGCCCACTTGACGAGCACAATTCTTGCGATCAAGGCATCATTCACATGTTAGTCCCAGGGCAGATTATCGTAGAAGAGTGCTTATGATTTCAGACTGATTTCTTCACCTTAACAAGAAGAGTTCCTTACTGTTAACATATTTCCACAAAGTATGTGTATTATAACTTTCAATGTGTAGATGCACTGTAACCATGGGTTTAATTTGAGGAAGCGAGGTTTCCAAATAACAGTAGTCTTACACAGAAAGTGACCGTTAGGTAATCACCTAAATACGCAAGACTAACAGCATATATTAGGCTTCTTTCAGAGTCAGTCTCATTTATTTCACTTGGTAAGAATAAAACGCAGTTGTGTGACAGAGCAAACATTGTTCATCGTTGCCTCAGTTGACTGATTCGTGGTATGAAGGAGACAAACAAAGATGATTTTTGGAGGGATAAGGATGGTGACCAGTACGTTGGTTACAGTAACAAGATGTTGGGACTCACACTGTCTGTGAGTGCACACATTGGATGGAAGATTATCAAATAAAATTCAGTGGTGGAAATGTCGGTACTTCGTGACTGAGTTGTTCGTGAATTCATACCACATTGCTGATGCTTGGGTGAACCATAAGGAGAACCCGTTCAGAGGTCTTCTTGTTTCGAATTTTAACGGTAGTGTTTATGCTCGCAACGTTAGATATGAGGGATTCAAGTAATTGAGCTCCAATCACTTCTTTTTTGCTTCTGAACTAGGGGTTTACATTCTTGTGGTCGTAAGAAATTCGACTAAAAATAACAATGCCGATGTATGTCTGGTACCGATAATTATAGTGATGAGGAAGATAGATTTCCCATGATTCACTATACAGTGAGGATAGGGTTGGCAATATCCGTTTTTTTGATTGGATAGTACAATGTCTTTGTGTGACTATTTTACACCAGTTAACTGGACCACCTTTTTTTGTTATTGACTTGTAGGCGGAAGTTACGTGCATTCAGATAGCTGTCGGAGTCTACGAGAGGACAGCATACACCTGATGCACTTACATTTCAACAGCCCAATGAGCAGTGTTTGCTTATGGCCTCCGGAAGTGATAGATTCGCCGACGCCACCGAGACTGTTTGCCGCGGATGTCTTTCAGCGAAAAATACATACTTTCGTCCTCCCGGATGAATCACTTATGAAGGTAACCAACTAGTATTTAATATCATTTTAAGCCGGTTATTTGTTTTTCATAAGCTGACCCGAAGGTTCATGTTTGTTCAACGTTATGTAGCCTGGATTTGCTAGGAAATTCATATTAGTCACTTAAAATACATACATACCATCGTTCAACCTTTCCTGTATCTGCAAATTTCAATGGCTGACTGATTAATTTAACTGAAACATTTTCTATTAATGGGTTTGTGTATATGTTTGAACAATTACTCGTTCAGGTCATCCAAAAGGTGTTCGCTGTTACGACGATTAGATGGAATCATTCACATTATAACATCTGTTTACTCTAAACTAGCCGACACACAGTCAGTCTGGTCATCATTCTCACGTGGGAACGCAAAGCACGAGTCGACAAGTGGTCGGTTCGGCCGTGTCTTTCCAAGGTGCTTCGGTAGGAAATTCCGTGCCCATAGCGCTGAGCGGTTTCACCGAAGTGATGTCGTCTTATGATCACTCGGCTCAACAGCAGTACTCACTACAACAACCGTCACTACCTACTCAGCGTCGACTCAGTCGACGCGCAAGGGAAGGTGTGGGGGTCACGTTACGCTCAACCCCTGGCTTGACACCTGGTGCCAACACGACTGAGGCGCGAGACAGTGCTGAGGTGGTATTGGAATCCGTTTAAGTTTGGTTCACTTTCTATACGTTCATTTATCGATTTGTCGCAACACCACTACGAAACTCACTGTTCGTGTGTGTATTTTCATTTTACAGGAAACTCCTCAAGTAAGTCCAGAAAATAATTCACCCAAACGTCTGTTTCTGTTGCAACTTTCAGAGCTATCGTTCTAGGATAAAGAAAGAAATTTATTTTTTACAATCTCTTCTGTCTCGTAACTGTTCTTTTCCTCATCAGTTTAGCAAAGAATAACATCGTTGTCAACGCTGGTACCGAGGGTGATGATGAAGCAAATTACTAACTGTTTCTTAAATTACTTATTCTTGACCAACACTGACAATTGTCCTCCATGTGGACGAGAGTGTTCATAGTCCCATTACATGTACATCACAGTTGCTGCGTCTCATACCTAATTTTGTCAGTATTCTCAAATGATGCTGGTACACCAGTGGCGTTTTTCTCCATAACATTGTCATTCATAGAGTCTGGCATCTTTAGACACGCTTGGAATTGCATACTGTCAACTGACCAACTTGTAACCGGCTGGTATATCGTTCATTTTGCTGTAGCCTCCATTGTGATTCTCACATCCTGATATATCCTTAATCAAATGCTGGCTTTCTTCCTGACTGGTTCGCAGTTATCTCATTAACTTCATTACAATTTTCTATCTGTTAAAAGAGCGCTGTTGATATTGTTGACAAATTCAATTGTAAAATTACATCGCCACCCTAGGTAGGAATTATCGAATTATCCCATCATGAGCCGAGAATAACATCGACAACGTCGATTATATCACATTAACTATTCCAAGTTAACTGTCTACCATTATAGTATCACTGTTCTGGACTAAAATGAGCCATTACAGCTTCCGCTACCTATTTACAGAGCCAGCAGAACACCTAAATAATCATCTATTTTAGACCTGTTTAGATTAAACAGGTTCTTCTTCTTCCACTTTGATTCCACTCTTTTAGCAAACGTCATGTCTAAGCCCCTTCAAATCCGTCAGTTTACTTCGAGATGGTTCCCGTGTCCAATTGAGTCGTGTAACGGGTGTGAACATTATGGTGGTCTCCTACTCTGATGGGGTTATCGAGCTGATCGAAGTTGCCGGAGAAGAGGTGAGCGTTTGTTTGAGAGGTTAATCAACTACCGGAAACCTATCAGTGGTGTACTAATTGTTTAATTTATTCGAATACAAGCCATCGAAACGTGTGCGGGTAAAAACCAGGAATTAGGCAAGCTTATAGGTGAGAAAAATTGTGACTGCACGGACGCGTTGTTTAAACAGTACGTTAGAACACTGTATTGCATCACAAGTAAAAGAAGTGACATTCTTTGAATCAACGTTACTTGTCTGTTACAAGGAGAGCAACACCAGTTTGTGAGGTGATGCGAGACACACTTCACCATCACAAGCACCCTGGAGACGGTCCGACTTTCCCTCCGTTTAAAGCTAGACAATCCTTCAAGTCCTGTGGACTCTGGTGAAAGTTTGCCACCACTATTTGAAGCTGTGTCCAGCAGGAGTGCTGAGATAAGTTTTGCGGATGCGTTATGCTGCTAATACCGGTTGATTGTTAGTTCCTATAGGCACACCTAGCGTCGAACATATTCATACTTTATGTGCCTGCAGTTCGGTTCGCATGTAAACACTGCGCATATGCATACCAGGCAAAGTGGGTGAAAATCATCCATTTTTGGCATAGACGGTAGTTGTTGAGCAAGGATGGTGAACTTTCGGAAAGCCTTTGGGTTTTGTTGACAAACTACAGTGACGCTACGTACACTTTACTTCCGTACTGAACTGTCTTGATTGAAAAACGGGTACCGGGAACATTAATTACATATTAGGGAATAAGGTCGTTCACACCAGTTTAACCTGTTGCGCCACACGGGAAATCGATATATCTGATTAGGTGGCTGAAACCGATAGCAAAAAGCTTAATTGCCAAAACTTTAGATTTGTTGTAGAGTGGATTTGAGATTTCGATAAATTGCAAAAGGTTTTTAGTAGGACTGCTTTTCAGGTATCATTAGAAGGTTGTCATTTTCGGCGGATCTCCTTGGGTTGGGCCGTAGGTTGAACTCACCCTGAGAAAGAAAAGTTGTACGATCTGGCGGATGAAGCACTTTTCATGAGCTCGAAGCTGGGGGAGTATTTTCGTGGATACGCGACCTGTTAAACAAGGACGTTGACTTAGTTTACGTATGGGATCATGTGAGAAAGTTAAGTTTCTTTTCTTTTCTGGTAAACTTTTTTGTTGTTTGTCATGTGAGCGGTATGGTCGTCTGATGCAAGGATAGTTACAATGAATATTAATACGCAATAAAATCCCCATAGTAATCTATTCATTATTCAGGTGACTGTTTATGGTTACCTAATGCAGTGGGCGAACACTACGGACTAAGCCCCAATCACTGTGCGACCTTTGGTTATAAGTTCAAATTAACCTGACATTACCAAACTTCCCGATGTTATGCCAAACAAAACTGTCATGATGTTTAAACAAGTTTTGATAGAAGTTTCATTTTGTGATTAAAAAAAATAACCGAAGTGTATTTGTTGAAACAGCTTAAAGCAACCGTCACTGTGCTTTGACAGATCTTCAGACATGATCTGTCACGAATACGACCTTGTTTTTCAGTAAAAAAAAGACCGTATCAGTATTTTCTTTCCTCGACAGACAAGAACAATCAACCACTTAAAATGATTCGACCTGATGTGATGTCACACAGGGCTAGCATGTTAGCACTTTTCAAAGTAGAGTGCTATTTAGTCTCTGACACAACATCATTATGCATATCAGCTACATAAATGGGGTCTTTCTGTATTTGGATGAAGAGGTCACTTACGTTGGTGAGACGTTCACAGTGTTTCCCAGCTTACGCTGATTTGTTCATCTGCAATTTTCCAGGGATAAGAATTTCAGTTATTCACCCACTAGCCGTCAATCAGCCTGTGGATATAATGTTATAAGTATGCACTAAGTCCACATTATTGGTAATATCAAATGGGTCGCTTCAGTAATAATTATTCATACTCGGAAAAGGTGTAGCTCTGGTTGTCTGAAGCTTGTAGGATTTTTCATTATTCAATTTCAAAAAATTAATCCACAACTGACAGGTTGATGTTGCATGATCTGGTTTGTGTGCCTGAAGTTGTAAGAGCAGTTTGATCCGGATTTTTTGTTTTCTTTCTTGTTCAATACAAAATGTATCTCGTTAAACGCGTCACGCTTTGCTCTGGTTAATAACTGTTAACTTATTAGCAGCTTACGTCCCCGAATTGGAACCGACTGTTCTAATCGCGAAAGATACTTCGGATGTTAGTTTGTTGCACATTACTGGTAGCCTGTACTTGAATGCAATGAACTAATTTTCTTTATTCGGCTATATGTCGAGGGGTCAAATAGGAAATGACATTTTTGTTCAGAATCATCCCAGATATACCTGAGCTCAACAAATTCCGCAAAACTGTCTGCCGAGCCCATGTTTTAACTCTGGAGTTGTGTGTTTTTGATTTGCCAAGATTCTTCCACGCATACTGACCAGCAATGTCAGTAATAACAACTCAGTAAGAAGATAACTCGTCTGCTTCGTCAGTGATATCGCAATGTCATGATGCCTAGTGGAAGGGCAGCCTTCGCAGCATACGTTCCTAAGTAGCTGGCCATTGTGATCGCCCGTATATTGTTCGTTCGAATCGGTCTCTAAATGTCGATCAGAGGAGTCTACAGCTGAGTGTGGGGTAGCAGCATTGTTGGATGTCCCCCAACTGCAGCTGTTTCATGGCAACTGGTCACACAGGCATACACCTTCACATTTTCGCCAATTAAAGTAGTGAATAAATATCGGTCGCATTTCTAACTTTATTGTGAATCCAAAGCAACGTTGTTGAATACAGCAAGCAAATTTGTATTCTAAGTTATTCCAGGTCATTCTCGTGGTGAGCAGCAATCTAAGTCACCAGTGATTTATGGCCAGGCTGAGACTACTACGAATGAATGAACGTGCGAATGAATAAATGGCTGGAAAGTTCATGTTCAAAATGGGGAGGGCGGAGATAGATTTTGGATATCACTGACTGTTACAACAATTACTTCTGCCTCTTTTTCAGTTGAGCATCATCAAGACCATCGCTATTCACGAGCGCGATCAAGTGGGCGCAATCTTTGCGGAGTTTTGTGGAGATCTGAGCACTCTCATTTCTTGTGGCCATGACGGGCTGCTAGTTCGCACAGAAATTCCGTAAGTTCCCAATAATCCTCCTCATACACACGGTAACTTGATTTTCTTGCAACATATACTTTCTCCAGTGTTTGTAAATGAAATACGTTGGAGAAAAGCTGTGAAAACCAAAAAGTTTTCATGTAAAAACTGAATAACCACAAATGTCTTATTACGAATTGCGTACGAGCCGATACATAGAAGTTTGACTTGTTGATCTAGGAACCGTTTACTTGAAGACTTTGAAACTGTTCAATGCTCACAGCGTGGCAGCTAAACAAAGCAGATGAATGGGAAGGTGACCAGTAAGTTGTTTTCTAGCAGCGTTCGTTGATGACTGATTGCCGAACGTACATATATTTAATGCCTACAGGCTAGCTCACATGAACACTCGATTGACTGATATATTCATAGAACTGTACAACGGTCACATGGTGAGCGAGGATAGGCAGTTCGGCGTGGCGAACGGCCTACGTACCGACCAGCTGACCTGATTGCATCAATCCACATGGGTATACTGCCAACTTACATTTGAGTTATTTTTTTAAGCGAATATCAACCCGAAAGAGGATTAAAAAATCCGTATGTCGGCAAGGCCCTAATTATTTTGTACTCACCCTGGTAAATGTAAAGTAATCATACGTAACTCTGTTGCAACCTGACTGCAACCAGAAGCCATGTCATCACAACTCTCATGAATTTTTAGAAAGATGGTACAGTTCGATGAATAGCTACTGCGCTGAGCCAGATAATCACTGGTTTCTTAACTCCGTGACGCTTCTCCTAAAATTTACAAGGGTCGGATGTTTTGTAATGTGT
This sequence comes from Paragonimus westermani, assembly GCA_008508345.1. Taxonomy (NCBI): domain Eukaryota; kingdom Metazoa; phylum Platyhelminthes; class Trematoda; order Plagiorchiida; family Troglotrematidae; genus Paragonimus; species Paragonimus westermani. Next base: position 58,718 of record QNGE01002648.1, read on the forward strand.
GCCATGGAGGGAACATAATCTGCAGAACACAGTCAACGGGTGGAGAACCAAGGTGATAAGGTTATTCAGATAACAAGCTTCGCCCAAGTTGACTAATAAAGTTTGGCTTGTTAGCAAAGTTGCAACGTGAGTGACTATAACCCATGGTCAAGGCACTGTAAACAAACTCAGTAGCAGTTAAACCGTCACATGTCAAAGGTATAAAGTCTTAACGTCTCCGTTTCTTTTGAAGCGTCTGACGGTGTTCATTGCTCAATTCATCTTGTGGTACAAAAGCTGAAAGTTGTGAACAACTCAGGAAGCAGGAAGATTGTGGTGCACCACTGTTTGGCAACCAGTACCACTGGCTGAATAGAACATCAGAATTTTTGTCCTTTTCTGCTTCAGGCCCCATTCTGGAAGCAAACCGGTGCCGCTCCCGTCACTTAGTGGTGATCATCTTGAACGTAGTCAGAAACAGCGCAAAGAACTCACCCTGATGCCAACCTACCAAGTCAAAAGAAGACTTGAAACTCCCATTCTTTTGGGAACAGAGACAAAGGTGGATGAATCTAGGCACATTAGCACAAGACCTTTGTTTGGACGGTCCAGCACCGTGATGACCGTGGCTGAACAATCATTAGATGTCACTGATACCAACGGGTCAGACAGTGAGGCACTGGAGATGACTCCGATTGTCAGCGAACCGCACCGACCCACATGGACAGAAGAGTGTGAGAAAGATGCGCATGCGCTAGAAGACCAAGTGTACACGGAAGCTCGGGAAAAACTGAGGGGAGAATTGGCAGAGATACGAAAAACAGTGAGTGGAATTGAGACATAGATCATGCAGTTGATTGCTTGCAGTGATTCTACGCACTTGATTCCTTTGAGATGTTAGGTCTTGTGGTTACTAAACTCAGACAACATTCAGTTCAGTTGACAGTAAATGCCACAAAAATGTTTCTTACCAATCGGGCCTGTTAATGCAATGTTAACACTCAGTGTGATATCCAGCATTCGCATGAAAGAGTCGCATTTCACCCACTGACAGTTGTCCATTATCAAAATGTTATGACACATATTTAGGAAAATGGTTCTTTCCCATTAACATATATTCTCCTTATATATATATATATGTATAACATGTAAATAATTGGCGCACACATTTATCACTCTGAGTGAATTATACAGCAGTTCAGTAACATCTTAATTCGGCGTTGTTTACGTATAAATCTTGTGGCTAAATAAAAGCTGGCAGGTTTAGACACTAGTAACAGTGAACAGTAACAAAGAGTAATTGGATGTGACTGCAGTACGGCCATTTCACACAATCAGAATGCAACTGATGCGAAATCGGAAACTTTTTGAACGCTAGGTTTAAGTAGTAACAAGCGTACTGCTTTATCTCCAACTAGAAATCTGTAAGCTTAAAAGGTGATGAATTCACCTTTGGCATACAACAGCAGCTACTTGTCTGTCATCTCCGGTTTCACTCACAGCAAGCCACAAACCAAGATCACAGAATGAACAGTTTGGAATGAAAACTTGAATCATCCCTTTTAAAGATTTTTTGAAAAGATCATTTACGTAAGCAAAGTAAACACTACTGACGAAATAATATTTGTGGCGATCACAAATCTCATAGCATCTCATTTGGCTGTTGTACTTTGAAAGACGTTAACTAGATGGGAAAATGGTTTAGAATAGATTAGAAAAAAGTGATTACACTGGAAATAAGCAGAAGTTTCTACATACTATGACAATCACAAGCCTCTTACGTGCTGATTTGAACATGCGGATGTTGTGGCCGCAAAAGTTGTTTGGTCTGCAAAGTTGTTTATTGCACAAAAATTCCCTACAGGTTATGTGAAACCATAGAATAACGAACGCCTACACTCATTTGTACGGCCAAAGCGTATTAAGCAAAAACACATTGTTATTTGTCTATGTGGCATGTCGTCCTTGTACACCTATCGTTGAGGCCTGTCCTTCAGTTCCCGATTGCACGTGCTATACTACTCACAACCGATGTTGCCTATTGTGCAAAACAGAAAGAAATCAGATTTTCAGTTTTAGCCTGCCTCAGCGAAATGTAGTGAACGTGTGTGTCTCTAACAAATGTTCACCGAAATTAAGATTTGCCGGATTGTTAGGTCTTGGTTAGCACACGTTTCATGATATATATATTTTCACAAAAGATTTTCCATTACATGCATTAGAATTTCCGCCGTAGAATCTTGAACGTAACGGCAAGAACGCGATTGGTCCAACCAACTGTAAGCGACGCCCAATCTTAATTAGAGCACTTCGCATTGGCTACTTTGATTGAGGAAGTGGTTTGGGTTGTTCGAGGGGTGTCAACGGATTTGCTTAACGAGAACGGGGTTGGCGGTCAAAGTGGAGCGCAGATCATCTGACCCTGTTTCTACTACTTCATCAAACTGTAGGCCGTATTGGTTCCTTTGACAGGTAAACGGCTGCGATTGGTTAGTGGTGTCTGTGAATCTCACGTCTAATAGGAGTGAGGTTTAGGGTCGTGGTAGACTTCGAGCTGTAAAGTGAGAGTGAACCGGTTTGTGAGAACATTTTCATTAGTTCTCTCGCGCGGACGCAAGTGCACTCGCATCAGTCCCGAAACACGCAGACCTACTATCGAAGCATTTGAAAAGGACGGTGATTGGCGCACGGTTGCACTTCCGAACACAGTTATGTGAAATACCGCTTACAAGCGGCTTCATGTGGATTGCATCAGTCATGAAGCCCAGCCTCGCAAAGGACATGGAAGCAAGATTCTGACAGAATCGGAGATCGATATGTTATTGGAGTGAATTTCCGTGCACCCAACGATCATACTACAATTTTTGAGATTGCGCGTCAAGGCTGAGTTTGAGAAGGAGTAATCGACCACAACGACTGGTTGCATTTGCATAACAATTCACCAGTCAATATGCAAACAGTCGCCGTAACTCCAAACTCATTTTAGGTCATGCCAACGGGTAATTGGCACAGTTTCTTGACAGTTGTGCACCGGCTGTCCGAGTATCGACCAGTCGTTGTGGTCGATTACTCCTTCACAAACTCAGCCTTGACCTAATCAGACATCTAAACTTATGCAGATTCTTAACAAAATTATTCCTAGAAATAAAGAGTATGGGAACTTTTTCTGCTAATTTCACCTGTTGTCACAGTATTAACGAAGGTAATCGAAATGCTAACGTGTAAATTAATCTTCCTTTGCAAGATCAATATCATGGCAGATGAAAATAGTCAACTTCCCGAAATTGAACGAATTGGACGTCAGGAATTTGAATTGGATGTTGACGAACAGGCGGCGATTTTGGAAGAGACAGAGAATGCTGTAAAACAGGTAAATCGTTCAGGCTTACATTCAGTCATAACTTGGAATAGTTTTCAAATGAACAACACTGATTAGTTGTTAACTCTTGATTAAACACAGAGCGAATCAAACCATAGTGGTGTATTTCGGTATCTAACTTTCAACTTTCCAGAATATCTTTCGAAGCCAGCCATGTCCGGTCGCAGAATATCCATGCCAAATTTAGAACCAATGACGTCAGGGATTTTCAGCTTTTTGGTCAACAATTTTCTGATTGATGAGTATGTCGATTGTTTATCTGCAAGGTGAATGCTGGATGAATGTTATTTTCAATAGCTAGGTCTCCCCCTCACCTTCCTTCTCTCTTGCTACACAGAGTTTGCGTTTTCCTTCACAGTTGTATGGCAGTTAAGCCTCACTGGGAATCGCTGAAATATTGCTACCTACGATGTTGACGGTGATGGTTTTCATTCCCATTGTTGCAGTCGAAGGTACATTAACAAAAGTGCAGAGATCATGCAGGTTTCTTTGTGATCAGGTCAGTTTATGTTGCATCTGAATGGAGTGAACTAACAGAATGCAAGTTAATTGGGTGTGAGGGTGACGAAGATACGGAGCATCTGCTTCTGGTGTCATTTATCAGTCCACCCCACAGTGCAGACAGGGATTTGTTAGCATAGCTGTTGACACATGCGTGTTGAACGTGAATGACATAGGGAACAGCACAACGACTCTCCTCTAGAAAAGACGGAGCTTCATAAATTACTCCGGCCGGATCGAAACATACGTTACGGTTCTCTAGCAGTCCATGTAGCGCGATAACTAAACCTTCCACTAACTTCTGAAATAAATACCTCGTTTTTATGGGGAATCGTGTACGTCTCTTGCGTTCGGCAGTACACTCTCATCAATCTGCTTGATTTTCATGCACAAACTGCACTGCAATCAACGCATTTGAGTGTGCAAATACTGTTCTGTTGGTAATCTATAGAGACCGAATCCTTAGGGTGCCTAACCAGTTGTTCAGTGGTATTATTTCATCGGAATACGGCTTCAGTGACAAACTCAAAGATAATGGAACGAATTTTTTCAGATTTCCCTTTACGACACGATATTTGTACAGAAAAGATTTGCAGCAGACAGAGCTAAGCAGCCACTTATCCACTGGTTGGTCTCGAGGTCATCACTTGAAAGGTTTTGATTGTGACGTAACGATTCCGGTTTAGAGCGTCCACTCTGCCAATCCCTACCGAAGATTAATGACAAATATGAATTCATTCATGCTTATGTTGTCACTTAACCAATCCTTCTGAGAATAACTTCAAAGTGTTTATGAGAATTTGGCAATTCATAACTTATTCCTGATTGACTGGTGTCCAATATTTCGGGCTCATTGGAGTTCGTAAGTCAGGCCAAATGTTGAGAACATTTGTAGGAAATGTGCAGGAACTCGGTCTGCTTCAAGTTCGTAGGAGGTAACCGAATTTGGCAAAGTAAGATTACTTATATAACATGTGGTTACTGTTCAGAACCGGTCGGTTCGTGTTGACCAATAAACACATACCGATCATGCCACTTTCCGATGCACAATTATGCTGTCATCCAGGGTCTTGAGATAGATCGAGTTTCTGCATATTTCCTGCAAGCGCTCTTAACGCATGCAGTGACTCGTAGAATCCAATGAATCCCAGATAAAAAAGCATCAGTAGCTTAAATGTAGACCAGTGACCACAGTTTTCACCTTTTGCTGTTCGTATGGTAAGATATGTAGTTGAGGTTCACCGGATATTTACACCTGAGGAGTGACAGATGTCACTAGACAAGTAGTATGCTTCCGATGACTTCTGACGATTAAACACATAGTACTTGTGTCACCTTATTTCTTGTATACATGTATCTTAGCCTTCTCTTAGCCTTCGTTCTGTCTAACACTTACAACCATAACGGACAGCTCATATAGCAAAAACTCGGTCAAGGGTTTAAATCAACGTATACAGAATGGCATGGGAAATGATGCTAAAATTTAAAGGTGAAACCAAGCTGGCACGCATTGATTCTGGTTGACCGTAAGGCTTATTGACACTTGTTTGACTGTGTGAATTTCGTGAAAAATACTTGCGTCCGTCCTCGTACTGGGTGGTCGCCAAATTTTACCAAATCAGCTAAGAACGAAGAAGGATTTCGTACTCATGCAATTAAACCTGGGTGGCCGTGCAGCCAGAAAGACGAAAGAAACGGAGGAGATCCAGCCACTAGAAACGACTATGATTCCGCACAAACATTCAACTTTTAGATGCTTACATCTTGTAAGCGAAAGACTGAATTATAAATGAACGTGAGGTTTCATCAGGACAGCTTCCTTGAGGCTTCCATTGCTCCCACGTCACTGAGTGCACCCACTTCATAGACAACTCGGTCAAACGACAACAGCATTCACGCTATTCAGCTCGGTTAGCTCACTCAACTTCTCGCGAGGTCCCCGATCTGGGAGACGAACTCGACTTACAATGGTCATGCTGCTGGTAAACGACTTTGTTTCTACATGCCACTGAGCGGCAGCGTTGGTGAAGTGTGCTCAATGTGGCAGACGGCTAACTGGTATCCTTATTAAGTGGCTTAATCATCTAGCTGTGTGTAAGCCTATGGGTTGGAAAACTAGCTGGTTTTTCCTGCTATTAACCTCTCTTTTGCTTGCTCTTTGGTGCAATAGTACCGGGTTAGGATCGAACAGATATATGTATATTCGCGAGCCTCGCATGGAATGATAACATTTTATTGTTAACTAGAAACATGCGTGGATCGACAGTTTATATTGTAACCACTTGTGCAACTTTTGGCTTCAGCTGCACTCGAGTGAGCGACAAGAGTTGCACGCCATCAGATAACATTCGTGTTATCAGTTGAGGTACAGAACAAAACACAAGAAACAAAATGCTGTCATATTGGAACTGTCATACACGATCCTCCAGGCGACCCAGGCGATAAGCCGTTTCAATGATATCACTGATGTAGTTCCAGCTGGAATTCATGAATGTTACTGTTACGCGTGGATTCATAGGTTCTTTGATAGAGCACACGTCTTGGAAGGTCATATGGTTCACATAGCCGGGCCAATTCCAGCTGAAGTCTAAGCTGATCAAACATTAGCTCCATCTCATGAATTCCCCATATGGTAGGGATTAGGGTCCAAGTTGTTTCCACGGTCACTTGAAAAATGGCAAGCTTGTGTTACACAGCTAGTTTAATCAGCCAACGAATATGATCGCAATGGTATTGTTCCCTATAACAATTGCCTGCGTATTTGCGTGTTTGCGTTCAATCCAACTCACACCGTATTCAATCGCTAGGTATGGATCTTCATCTGTGGATGTTCATTCATCAATCAGGGCGACGTTGGTCATCTGAGCTCTTAAATCCGATCCACAAGATAACGAATGACTGATAATTTTTTACCTGGCAAATGGCTTTTTAAGCGTGTGAAGAAATGCTAAGTAGTCTGGTTTGTAGCAGCCTGTTGTGCTAGGATCACTCAGGCTCACAAATGCGATTTGTCAAACAGTAATTTTATGGTGAAATGTGGGAGTGAAAAGCTTATCAAAATGTTACACGTTTGAGCATTCGCTAGTTCCTGGAAGACATGCCAATCGTTGAATCGCAAGATAAATTTTCTCCTCATAAATCTGAACAGGGAAGAAACCGAAGAGATATGGGAGAAGCACAGGGAAAGCAGCAATTTGAACAATGCACCTTTCGAACACACTTTGTTGTATATCATCAGGTACTTAATATGTGTTCTTATAACAAATTTTGATGGACATTGTAAAGTCAACTGACAAAATCACTGATCATACACACACACGTCAACACATCAGTTACCATTGTTGTATAACAGGCAGTTTCGTTGTGAGTAGTATACTACTTACAAGTAGTGTAGTACCCACAGGCGACATTCGGGAACAAAAGGACAAACCCCGAACACGACGGACAAGAAGAGACTATCGAAACAGTGTGTACATGCTGTGTGAGAACTTTCACCAAGGAGCATGACAACGTAGTGTCACCCAATGTATGTGAGTGCATGTCTGTCGCGCAAATGAGTGTACGCGTTTGTGGTTTAGTTTTTGACATCACCTGTACGGAAGTTTGCGCAATAAACTAACTTGCTGGCCAAGCGTCTTTTGTGGACATAAAACCATAAATATCTGTTGCTGACCAACGAGTTCTTCTTTACACAAAAGGTAACTTCAGCATTTTAGTTGCTGCCATCTCCACAAACTGAACGAACACTCGATTTTTTGTTGCGCAACGTATCCGAATGGGTATCTCCGATTTCACTTGAAGTGGACATATTAACAAGTGTCCAGCGGTCAGCGGTGCTTGTTATTTGCGACTTATCACGTTCTTCCGTGATTGGGATGTTGTGGTATTCCTGGCCGTTTTACGGATCCAAAATGGATGGGGTTCGGTGAGCCAACTATTTAACCTCTGCTGTGATCTTTCAGTGCAAATGACCCGGCACTCACTGAAGAATTTCAGGAATGGTTTAAAAATTAGCATTGAGCAAAAGCGGCGCTTTCATCCGTGGTGTAGGGCTTTAGGTGGCGGCGAACAGCCTGGTCGATTGAGCGCGCGTCCGATATCAGTCGAAACATGAGTTTCAGAAAGAGCAGTAATGCCATCATCTTTGTAAGGCCCTCATTCTCCACTCCTGTTGACTTTGCACACCCTGAGGATCTCCGGTTATTGTCTCGTGATGCATCTGCAGCTGTCTTTTAACTCTTGCTTTCACCATGCTCCAAACGTTCTCAATTGGATTCAGCTTTGGTGAATAGGGTGACAATCGTAAGATTTGTCCTCCATTGTATAACTCCTCAGCAAACACACTTTCCAGATCGGTGTGACACAGTGCGTTGTCGCATATCAGCACAATGTTTGACATGGGTGTACTGATCTTCATCTGATCTAGCAGGGTTCGCAGCCAGCCCTTGCAATCGTTGCTGTTGTATACTCCCCGCCTCGTCCTATAGCCTACTATCAAGGTTGGTGTCATAGCTCCAATCAAATGAAGATTACGGCCTCGGCTTTTTGTTACAGAGACGCACGCTCTCGTCTCTTTTAATGAACGTCCCATTGACCTTGTACAGAACAAACTGAAGTTTGTCTCATCTATCCAGCAAATAGTCTTGGCATTTGCATAGCACTCCATCAGTCGATATGCAAACAGTCGCCGTAACTCCAAATTCTCATTTGAGTTCATACCGATGGGTACTTGGCGCAGTTTCTTGACAGTTATGCACCGGCCATCCAAGTATCGACTAATCGTTGTGGTCGACAACTCTTTCTCAAACTCAGCCTTCACGCGCAGTCTCAAAAATTGCAGTGTAATCGTTGGGTCCACGGAAATCCACTCCAGCAACATGTCGATCTCTGATTCTGTCAGAATCTTGCTTCTGTGTCCTTTACGAGGCTGAGCCTCATAACTGATGCAATCCACATGTAGCCACTTGTAAGCGGTATTACACTTGACTCCGTTCAGAAGGGCAACCGTGCGCCAGTCATCACCCCTTTCAAATGCTTCGATAATACGTCTGCGTGTTTCGGGACTGACGCAAGTGTACTTGCGTCCGCCAGCCATGTATGTGAGAGAACTAATGAAAATGTTCTCACAAACTGGTTAACTCTCACATCAAAGCTCGAAGTCTACCACGACCCCAAAGCTCACGCCTATTGGACGTGAGATTCACAGACACCCCTAACCACTCGCAACCCTTTACCTGTCAAAGGAACCAATACGGTCAGCGGTTTGATGAATTAGTAGGAACAGGGTCAGGTGATCTGTGCTCCACTTTGGCCGCTAACCCCGTTCTCATTAAGCAAATCCGTTGACACCCCTCGATTAACCCAAACCACTTCCTCTACCAAAGTAGCCAATGCGAAGCACTCTAATTAAGATTGGTCGTCCCTTACGGTTAGTTGGGCCAATCTCGTTCTTGCCGTCACGTCCAAGAATCTAAGGTGGAAATTCTAATGCACCAAATTGATTTGCTTTAGCACGTAATGGAAAATCTTGTGCTTAAAATGGAAACAGATATGGAAAATGGTATCGATACTGAGTGTGTGCACTGCTGAAGCTTTCGCAACAGCTGACTTTCGCTTACTGAATTTATTGGCAAACGCTTACGGATAGCCGTTTTTTTCACGCTTGGTTATCAACCAGAACATCAATTGTTCAATGTTTCTCTCAAGCAAGTTCGTCTTGCCGATAAGTGCAGAGTTCCTACAGAATGGCTTTTGTACTGAAACGAGAGAAGTTATGAAAGTTCTGATACGGCCTAACCCAAATCCGTTTCCGACAGACGGCCGGCATTGCAATTGCCACTGTAACTAACGCATATTGTTTGTTTATGGTTATTAATTTTGTCGTTTGGATCCACATCTTCCGTTGGACTGCTTGATAAACCCGTAGATCGTCGTATGTACCCTGTTATGTGTAGTGAAATCTACTATAGGGATAAAATGTACAAAACATCTTTGTTCAGATGCAGAACTTTTGAGTGAAAATTTATCACTCGAATAGAAACTGGTTCTGATGTACCACTTCATAATGTGCATCCATTGGACAAAGGCAGCTGGTCACGAGTGTGAATTTGTTTGTTCGACCGGATGATGTACACATACCGAAACGTACAAGATCTTTTCTTTACACAACGTCACTTGTCTGGTGTTGGTAGGTTCGTGAAGAAATCGAGCTATCGGATCTGGCCAAACAATTTACGTGGCGGATCTTAAAAAAACGATGCTGGGATCGGATGGAGGTCAAAGGTAGAACGCTTAAGGCTTTTGACATGCAGCTTGAAGTTTGCAACTTTCCACTGTGTGCTCGGTCTCAAGCGGAACTGGCGCGACTGGCTGCAGTGCGCAATCGACGTCGCGTTCAAATGCACATGGAACAGGAATCAACCCGTATGATGAATAAATCGGCGTTTGGCTCGAGTGTTCGCGTAAGTTATTAACCTCGATTATTCAAAGCGTTGTCAATTTTCCAATGATACATCGGTTGCCGACAAGCGTTCTACTGAGCCACACTGAGGCTACTCATTGGCAAGTTCCTCAACCATAGTCGAGAGTGTTCGAACTGAACACCGTCTAAACGCATAACGGTACTACGGATAGAGGGGGCATTTTGAATCACAAGGTGGCATATAACATTCTCCTCTTAACTATCACTCGGCTATTTCAGTAGAGTTAAGTGCGTGAGTTCGTAATCAGGAATTTAGCTGAAAATTGCATATATTTGACGACGTATGTTTCATTCATACAAAGAACACTAAATTCGATTTTTGTTTTCGGTTGATTTGCCAAGAACACAAAATAAACTCCTGTATACCTGATGCGAATATCCGCTGCTAACAAGTGCCAACAAGAGAAAAACAAAAGTCAACTTCCTCTACTTGACAAAAATGTCTAGGTGGTCGATTTAAACGCAAAATTTGCAATCAATTATGATCAGTGCTCATTTCAAGTTAACCAAATCATTGACTACTCATGTGTAACATGTGAATTTAACTTTCTTCGGTTCCATTCCTTCCCCTCTGTTTTGTTATTCAGGGTGGGATTTGATATTTCTCATTCGGTGATAGCAGCAGTTAGGTTATAGTGTCAGTTAGTGGCATCCTTCTGTCATCAAGGCATCTCTTGTTCATACTCTAAATCACGGCTCTGTGGTGGTATTCGTTTGTAGCCTGTAAACTCAATTAGTGATATGTTCCCTTTGTAATTAATTGGAGATCTGTCAGAAACGCATGTTCTATTGAAATCCAACTTCTATTGGTCAAACAGTGAATTAAAATGCGATTAGATATTGACGGGAATGAGCACTCATATAACATAGCCAGCATAGGTGTAAGATTATTCTGAACCATGCTTCCTTAACTAATGAATATATTCAGCACAGTGGATTTGATTCAACTTATTAAACTGGGAATTCAGACTTCATGGTGAAAATCTCGGTGACCATTCGGAATAGTCAGTGTTCTAGAATGGTACATGCACAGCCCGACAATATGTTGTATAGCGAGATAGATATGCATCGACGTCTAAACGAACACATGGATTTATTTATTGGTACCCGCAAACACCCTCAATGCCAGCAATCCCTGTCACTCAGTAGGGTTGATTACTAATCTGCGTGCACCGTACATGCATATTTTGCGCACACCTCTAATCAAAACATCTACATCTGGCAAAAATTGCTTTCCGGGTGGCTTAACTGGAAATCACTGGTTCAAACTGTTGTGTACCATAGAGCCCACCACTTCAGACTAGTATGTTGCTTTAAACGCTCCGTGAAAGCTAAGTTTTAGCATTCAAACATTCACAACTTTATAAACAGCTCGAAATGAAAAACTATTCACAGTGGTTGAAGTGAAATCAGAATCGCATGAGTATGATGGTGTACGAACGAAATCACAATATTCCACGGTGCTTTGCATTCAGTCGTTCAATGAACCTCGAAAGAACTGGTTCAAGACATGACTAAACCTTAGCGCAAGACGTTGACTTTTTTCCCGTCTTTAGACAAATTTTAGAATTCTGGCCAGGCAGGCAGTTACACAAAAGCTGGGCATCGGAATACGAACAGGTAGAAGGCTGCTCAGTTCCTGCTGCAGCTGTAAATGAAGATTGGGCCAAAACCTGAAAGACAGAATAAATATTGTCCCAAAGATTCTGCCGGCAGACTATTTTTATGTATAAATCGAGATTCCGTGTCAACAAAGGTCAAGCATACGGTTGTGCCATTTAGCCCAAAGTTTTGCGGACGTGCTCATAAAATTTAGCCTTTTTGTTCAAAGCCTAGAGAAGACTACAAAACAATAACGTGGCTGGTGATAGAGATGTCACCAAACCTTGAAACGAGGTGACAAAAGGACCACAAAAATAAATTCTTTGATTTTCAAGATATCATGAATGTTGAATCATGCCTAACTTACCTGACCAACAATATGCGGTAGTGAACACAGTCTGAATATTTAGTTCGGTGTACTCTTGTCTAATTTACTGACGACAATTTTCAGCAACGACCAGTTAAAACACCTCCTTACATTGCGAGGTATTCATAACCAGGTTTCAAGTATTGGACCGCACGTTTAATGCAGGCACTCTGGTGTTGCTGTGCTAAAAATGTCAGAATGGGCAACCCTTAAATCAACTTCAGGGACGTTATGCGAGCAGCTAATGATATTTCACTGTATTTTGTTGTGAATATGAAAAGCGACAGGGTGACTGCCTCGATTAAATCGGCTTTGGTTTTCATCTAAATGTATGGAACATTGTTGAAACACGTGTACTAAGTTCTGGTGATGAGCACTCATCTAGTTAGCTAGATTGTAACCCTGTAACAGTTGGTTCAGTATTGTTTGGCTTCCACAACGGATATAGTCCAAAGAGAGATAAGTCGCTCCACATGCTTTGTTCACGGTTCGTAAGATAAGCAGGACAGGCAACGACATTCATTGTCAATGTTGAATGTCACTATGCCTGCTGATGCAATGACGAATCGGAAGTTGGGTAATCGGTCAGTTACTCACACTATTCTGAAACATTCTCAGTGTACATACCGGCCTCACAGCACTCACAGACAGTCGTAACTTACGCATTTCCATAAACTTTTATACATGTTCTTTTAAAAAAAGCCCTATACTCGAGTTTTGTTCTCGTCAGAGTTCTCCGGTAGTGCACACTTTTCGTCGCCAGTAATCAAAATACCACTGAACAAGCTCACTGATATCTGTGATACTAACTCTAATTCATGTCTCAATAGTGAACTGATCGAATTCAGTTAAAGCAGTTGCTCGTTCCACTTAAGACGATCGGACAATCTGAGCTCTATCAACGGCGAACGCGGCTGGAAGTTTGCATATGATGATTCGAACATATTGAACGTGAGGTCAGCGGATGACTTCTCAACACGCTTGTCTAATAAAACCGTGGCCACGGTTCAAATCCAGGCAGTGGAAACTACTTGTCCTAGCGACAAACGTTAACAAGAGCGAAACGTTTGTATATTGCTTGGTTGTGAAAGCGGCTGGCTGATATATCGTTGAAAATCTGATGTCCCCGGTATGAGTAGTACTCAGTTTCTGTTTGCTGGAACCCTCTATCAGTTACCAATAGCCTTTTTTTCTAAAGTAAAAATGAAATCCGTTTCAAGTAAAATTATTTATACATGAAGTCCCACTGTATGACACACTTCTAGAAATTCAATCAAGGTCGGATTACTGAATTCGATTATAAGTCTTGGTACCCGTTGCTCCCTATCAGATTCGATAGACGCTTCACATATGAACCTTGAACAATGATCGTTTAGACGTGTCACTTTCTGGTATGGTTTTGGGAGATGCAGTGACTGAGGGAAACGGGGAATATGTAGACCAGTTCTCGTTTTCAGGATGAATGTGAAGTTTTTGTGGCCAATTTCGAGAATCTTTTTAATTCCGTCGAATTGTTAATAATGACGAGTTTACTGAACTTGACCAGTAGGCCAACGGAGATTGTCTAAAGAAATATAGATGTGCTGTGAGTGAAGCGTGAACTGTTTTGCTTGTCTGTGCAGGCCATACAGCATGAAGAACTTGAAGAAGACGAGGAACAAAAAGCTGACGTGAATCGTGTTCTAGCTGGGAGCATCGGTATGTTATTCGTGTTCTGTTTGCATGAATTTTTGTACACTACTTTTGAAGAGGTCGACCACATTGAAAGTTCGATGCCAGGGAACCAACTTTCTAAAAACATCAGTTTAATCAACGCATTTGTTTTGATTTTAACAAGCTATCGATTGCGGTGGACAAAACGAGTTGTGCTACAGCCAAATGGAATTGTATACACGTGAACAAAAAATCTACCAAATTATGCTCATCCAGGTAAGCTTACAATTTAACAGAGATTTTGTCCGTATTTTAATTGCTTTTTGCAAATAGCAAATGTTCCCAGTTGGTGGGAGGTAGCTAGATGGTTAGGATTGTGTTTCAGCGGCGTCTTTTTTACTGGTGGTTGTGCTGTATAACAGACGGCCTCGTTTATGAGTAGTATAGCGCGTACGTTCGGAAACTAAAAACAAACCTCAACGCTAGGGAGACGATGGGCCAAAAGCAACTATCGGAATAGGGTGTAAGCACTATGGGGGAAGTACCGTCAGAGCGATTAACAAAGCACTGCCAACCAGTGTGTGCGAATGCACGTCAGGCGTGCCAATGAGTGTACGCGTTCGCGGTCCTGTGTTTTAGCAAAACCTGTACAGGATTTCGTGCAATAAGCAACCTTACCAGCTAAGTGTCCTTGGCAGTCACAACATTTGGTGCCTTGACGAACGCGAGGATGAACATACTCCGGCTACAACCGTTCGAAGATGGAGACACCCGGTCATTCCTGGAAGACTTCGAGGACGTGGCCGAGGTGGTTGGTGTCAAGGCTGACCATGAGGAGCATGCTGCCTTGAAAACGCTAGTAAAGAGAAGAACGAAAGCGATGCTGGACGCAGCGCACAGAGGTCCTGCAAGGATGAGTGAGCCTCTGCGAAGGAAGCGCTGGTGTCTGATTGCCCAGCCGATGGCCAGGAGGCCATGCAGCGGTTCAATGAGGCCAGGCTTGGACAGGAAGCAGATCCATCCGTGCCAATTGTCACACTGCAAGGTTTGTTGGACAGGCGATGTCGGGAATGGATCGAGAATCAGGACGGCAGCTATCAACGGCGCAGCTTATTGAAGGTCTCATGGTGGCCATCCAGGACCAAGTCCGTATCGCCCATTTGGCCAGAAGGATAAATCTTGATGAACTTATGAATATGATTCGGGAGTTTGGAGTCATGTCGGTCGTCTCGGTGGATGCGGGCGGCAATATAGACAGACACTGGAAGAAATGCAGGAAGTAACACAGCGGCTGACAGCAGATGTGGTTGCGTTAAGAGCACCATCGTCTCCCTGGTGTTGAGGCTTGCCTGTTGGTTCCCGAATGTACGCACTATACTACTCACAACCGAGTCTGCCTGTTATAAAGCACTGACGAATTGGTGAGTGTTGTTGGAAGATGTTTGCTAGATTTTTTATATCGTCTGATAGACTAAAACGTGTTCAACATTCAGTCATAGACAGCATGCCTGCAGTTCTTTGTATTAATGTGCTGATGTTATACATTGTATTTTTCACATCATACTATTAGAGATTATTACGTGTCATATCATTAAGGGTTTGTTTTGCATATTTGCAGTTAACAAGTAGCTGGCCGAAAAGCTCTACAAAATCATCGACTCACTCCACGAGAGTGCCTCACCACTTAGTGTGACGGTGCAAGTGTTGCATACTGAACTCTAAGCAGATGCATTTAAACAAAACGGCAAGTGTCAAGCAACGTCAGAGGTTAGGGTTCACTTTACTACACCTCACTCGCGATACATCTAGCCGGATAGACTTCAGTTCTGTTTGAAGGACACCAGCCCGATTAGTAGACTTGCGAGTTGAAATCAACTCCTGTGCCGGATTCCAGGATAAAAGCAATTACGAGACTGTCCTCAGCTGGTGCGCAGGAAAACAATTTTGATCAGTCTTAGATATACGGATTTACGAACACCTGAGTGAGAAAGTATGAAATTTATTTTTGGACAAATTCTGCTACTTATAGCCCAAATTTCGAAACGTTTAGGCGTGTGTGATATGAAGATCTGCAGCAAAAGTCCAACGGCGTCCTGTGACTTACTTAACATTAAAAAATTGAGATGTGGGAATCAAGTATGTTGAATAACTCGTTAGTTAATACATTGAACAAATAAATTTTATCAGTTCTTGTCTTGTGCGCGCAAATGAAACAAAAGATAGTCATGTAGTTCAAGTGTGGAGTACGTGTTTTGGTCGATAAACGAGCTGGAAAACTGTGTAATGATATTTCGACAAAAACTTCAGAATCAAACGTTACCGATCAATACTTTAGAGTTGGTTAGAGTCGATTAGCTGTTCCTGAAAAATAAAAAATAATAGACAATTAGGCAAATTTCAATTGAAGAAATTTGACAAATGCTCCTGCATACTTCACAATGCTTTTTATCAACCCCATCAATTACCCAGTAGAACAAATTTAGGTGAAACAAGCATTTGTTTAATGGTGAATCGGCATCTTTATCAAACAAAAACTTACGAAGTAAGTACAGTTTACCAACCTTTTCCGTTTATCAGATTGGTCTTATCGCGTTCTGGCGTTCATTTCTACGAATTCTCTGAGTAGTTAGACAACAATGTGGAGATATCAAGTCACATTCAGCCCACATGAGGTGAAACGATCTAGGTAGACCAAACTGATAACTCCACCATTTATTAAGGCAACATTTTCTGTTAACTATTGGTTAAAGTTAGAATTCTGCTACGCAACAACTCGCGGGAACCTAATGTTCCTCAAAAAAGTTGAATGGCAGTCGTCCGTCTGATTGCAATTTGAATCATGACCTATTCGTATACAATCTCGACTGATGAAATTGAAAACTATCAGACGGAAGGTTGAGTAGCAAGTTTAAAAGTTCAGTGTAAAAGCGGGACAACGAAACGTACATGTTGCTATAAATGAAGGAGCCAAGTCGGGACAGGTGCACTTGATTTACCGTTGTATTTCGGAAGTCAAAGCAAAAGTGTGACACAGAACTATTGATTGGTAAGGGGATTAACAAAATTAGCAATGATTTCTTCTAAATTCATAGTTAGCATGCTTGTAGTTCCCGTTGAAACTCGTTTCAAATTATCAAAGCGATAAATATGGTGAACTGTAGTCGTCCTGCCCTATTCATTCTTTCTTATATCAGTCACACACCTACTTAGAAGGTATTGTGGTTCAAGCCAAAATTCATGTTAACAGTGAAGATGAATTTCAGGAAAAAAGGAGTGTGGGAAAAAGATTAGAATAGACAAGTATACAACTAGAAAAAAATGCTGTAAACTTAGCACACCGTCAACTACTGCACTATTTCTAGTCAGAAACTTGAACGATCACAAGAACTTTGTCTAAGTAAGCAGTACCTACCCACTTCGCTCAGCGGAGTCAGAGTCTTTTTATTCTGTGACCACTCTATTCCTTGACCACCTTAGAATTCTACTCAACTGTTGCTGGTGATGTATAGATAACCCGTGCAGTAAATACACATCTACCATGTGGAATGCTTGAATCATTTATCGCAGACCTTGCGACACGAGTGTTTGTCCAACTGATCGGGTGTCAGAGCGTTCCGTATAAACACTGTGAAACTGCAACGTTGCACACGTGGGCATCCTACTTGATATGGGCTTACCGGTGGAAAGAACTGTAGCCAAACATAAGCAGTCTGTTTATACCTTCCGTGCGAGCCGAGCTCGGTTGCGAAGTATAAAGTAAGGCGGAAAGGATACAAGCGTTGTATGTCCTGTCTTTTTAATAACAACCGAATATCACTTTGCAGTATGCTCTACATCGTGCACTACAGGCTGGTTGTTGGCCTGAATTAGAAAGGCATTAACTGAGTGTGGACCAGTCCACCGACAAGGACTGACTTCAGAAACGCTTTGAAGAAATGCTAATTTTGTAATAACACTATAATGCGTGAAGTTACGTTTCGACATAACAAAGATAACAGAAGAATGCCTGTACAGATCTCGTCGCATGTGACGTGTACGGAGCCACTCAGGGTCCTACCTACATGTGCTCTAACCGGTGTAAGCCCGAACGAACATGACCACGGAACATAGTTGGGAATGTTGGGTTGTACCGCTGGCCGCCAATCGCAACCAAGTTCAACCAAGCCTCACCTTGATTGCGGATGTGTACCTATCAACAGACGGATAACTGTAAATCAGCCCTCCTTGGGTGGTGAAGTAATTTCGAATTAGTGCAATCAAATCAGCTTACGTAAGTTATTAAAGAACTTCGTCTGAATTAAACGACATGAATGGATGTAACAACAATCAGTTTATATGCTGTTTAACTTCCGATAAAGTAGAACATGTCGATATCGCAAGCTCCCTGAGGTATCTGCTCACATAAATGCCAGCGTACTATGAAATCGGAGATGATTAACATAACCGATTGAAGTGTTCCTAGTTGTGAAAACATCGGTTTGAAGTATTTTTGAAAACTTCAGTGATCTACACAGATGGCTGTGAATTAACCAGTTTCAACACGAACATCTCAGTCAAATGAAACTGCTGACCTGAGTTATTTTCAAGCATTCCTGGATGAAGTACAAACAGTGAGAACAGTGCTAGGTAAGTCAGTCAAATAACTCACAAAAACTGCTTAAAAGCAGTAGGTTCTTATTCGGTTCCAACACTGAGTTTGCTTTCGTTTTTTGAAAATTTAAATTCAGGACAACATTTACCGTATAAAGGAGAACTTCAACAAAAACTTCAGCGATGTTTATGCTAAAAAGGAGAGTAGTATCAACAAAATTCGCACCCGTCTGGCTCGAATTCGGAAGATTCTCGTAGACATACAACAATCCAGTGTGACGAAGAGCATAATCGATCCAGCTTTCTCTCCAGAGGAACAACCAGAACTTTTGCTTACGGTCGACGATTCCGAGATTGCAGTTGATCTATACCTATCTCCAGCAGAGCTGGCTGAACGCGAAACTCGCAGGTTAGCCGAGGAGGAACGACGTCGCCGTGAGAAGTTAGACAACTGGCGTGAAAGAGGTTTAGAGGAAATGATGGGCGGTGTTCTTGAGGTGCGCAAGGAAGATGAATTGAAGAAAGATATTCCAAAACCTGCATTTTTACTAATGGGCAAACCGACTGCACACTGGACGCCAGACGATAGGCGGTTGTACGCGGAGTATGAACGCAAAGTGCAAGAATTAAACGAGGAGAGAGAAAAATACCGCAAGGTTTGTATGCATACATCTACACAATTTTGGTAGGTCTAATTTGCATTGTACAACAAATCGTGTAACTAGAGCCAGAGTTTTGGAGGCTGAAATGCCCAATGCCTGTGTCACAAAATTAAGGGGCATTCAATAAGGTGGGTTCAGTAGTAAGTTTTATAATGTGGGGAACCTCTAGCGTATTTGTTCAGTCCATGTGTGCGGTTTACTGGGCACCATCTCATCAATGTATCAGACTTCACTCTCAGTGAAATCAACTGAGACCACGGTCAATAGTCTACGTAGTTCTGTACTGATGTTAAAAAACAACTGCTCCATAAACGTAATTTCTTATTTCAATGTGTGCTACGATTAAACTTCACCAACCAGTGTTCACTTTTGTCTACAGTTTCTGGTTTATCTACTTTAAAACTGTTCTTTTCCTGTCACTCGGGGCCACAACGACATTTCCTTATGAATGTCATCTGATTATTACTTGCAACTGGACTACTTATTTTGCAAAATGTATGCACATTGTTAATTTGTGCTTGGGGTCGGAAGGAGGGATTTTCTGAGTCAAACTTCAGTTGCTTCTCTCCCACGTTACTTCTGAACTGAGTTCACATTTTGTATGACTTTAATATACGCGAGCGTCAGTGGCAAGCTTGATGCTGATGACGAAAGTGAGCCCACTTTGGGAGTTAACACTCACCACTGCTAACACTTTGTTACTCGATCAGTTTTTCAAGGAAAGAAAAGGTTTTAAAAGGAGGTTTATGTAATCATCGCTTCGCTGGTGTCTTTCATGAATTCTCTTCTAATTAAGACATCAGAAATGTCACAAAAACTGCAAACAGCCCATTATTTACTGCAAGAGCAACATGGGACATATAATCTGTTTGTATATTGTGAGATCAGCAAACAATATAAATATCGTCACATTTATTTCATTCATTTTCAAGTAAACATTTTCAAATTACATTTTTTATTAATCAGACTAAAGGGTACGACTCTGCTTAACTAGCCAACTGTGGATGGGTGTTCCACACAGAATGGGAGAGTAAGTAAGAAAATAATGGTGCGAATGTGCACCACTGGAGTTCTATTTTCAGAATTTTAGTATATCGGACGAAACTGTGATACTCCTCGCGTGAATATGAATGAGCATATTTGTGTTTAAGTACCCTAACGGGGGGATCTACGAGCAGTTCGTTGAGTTTTCAAATGTTATGTTCGGCATTTGTTTAACAAATCCAAAATGACCGTTCTATTCCGCAGTTTTGCCAACTGAATAAGTTATTGAGACCATCTAACTGACTATATTCTTTCAGTTTCTCGAAGGTGACATGAAAAAAATGACTGCATTAATTGACGAAGAGAAGTCCAAGTTTGACGAACAACTGGTTGTACTCTTCAACGATTGGATTCGAGCACAAATGGCCGTTTTGCATGAAGAGTTGAAGGTGTGGCGATTGAAGTGGATGCTACTAGTCGAGGAAGAAATGTTCGTGCAAGAAAGTGATCTGAACAACATGCTGAAAAAGACGGAGGATGAAGAAACTGAGGTATCTGTGTCATTTTAGGACAGCTATACTCAAATTTACATTATCATATATCAGGGTTTCTCGTCCAACTAAAGTGGGATTTTGGTATGTCTTCCACCACAGCACTATCTTAATGTGAACTTGGTCTAATTGGTGAATAGGTCCTTCAATGAAAGGAGCACGGCTTTACGCTTGCCATAAGGAAATAACAGCTCAATCAATGTGACCAACATAGATATTGCAGGGCGTTTATTAATATTTTCGCGATGGCGCTAAAAGTGGCTGAACAACACAGATGATTGTTGAGTGCGTGTGTGTCTGTTGACGAACACAGAACGGTTTTTTTGTGGGACTACTAGAAACCATGTCAGCTAGTTGAAGAACAGTTCAGTTTGCCTCAACCAGATCATATGGACGACGGGACTCGATTGGTCAGCTATTGCATTCCAGACGGTCCTCCGTCGGAGGCAGAAGTGGTCCTGGAGCTCAAGTTAATGAAGCGTAATAAGGCTCCTGGATCAGACCTCCTCTATCCTTCTCTTTTCAAGGATGGTGGAGTGAGGTTGCTATCAGAACTAACAAAACTTCTTCAGACGATCTGGGAGACTGAAGAGGTACCTCGAGATTGGTGCCTATCAACAGTCATTCCCGTTTTCAAAAAGGGGTCCAGAAGTCTGTGTGACAATCACGGAGGCATCAGTTTAGTGTCTGTTGCTTCCAAGTTACTCACTGGCCTCATTTTACGTCGGCTCACTAAACCCAGAGAAAGTCAGATACGTGAAGAACAAGCAGGATTCAGATCCGGTCAGGGGTGTGTTGATCACATTTTCACCTTACGACGGATCTTGGAACATCGGCATTCATATAGGCAGCCGACGGTCGTGGTCTTTTAAGACGTAAATGCTGCTTTCGACTAAGTTGCCCGTAAGGTCCTCTGGAGCTGCCTCCTTCGCAAGGGAGTACCAGAGAAACACGTGAATCCGCTGAAATCACTGTATACGCACTCTGCAAGCGAATGAAGGTTTATGGACAACTGTCTCGGCATTTCACCACTTCCAGTGGTGTTCGTCAGGGGTGTCCGATTTTCACCTTGCTGTTCAATGTGGTCATGGACAGCATTCTGAAGGGTGCCTGATGAGTCCAGTGAATTGGGTGTTGAGCTTCTTCCTGACGCTCGATTGACCGATCCGCAGTGTGCGGATGACTGTCTAACTCAGTCCCTCTGCCGAAGACATGCAGACCATGCTGAACAAGGTGAGTGACCGGGCTGGTCTGTATGGAATGCACTTCGCACCTTCAAAGTGCAAAGTGCTGCTTCAAGACTGGGGCATTTCCACCCCTACTTTCTTCATTGCAGGTAATCCGCTTGAGACTGTTGACAGTTTTACATACTTAGGTAGCACTATCTCGTCAGCCTGTAATATTGCTGATGAGATATCAGCGAGGATAGCAAAGGCACGAGTTGCCTTTTCCAAACTGCGTCATCTGTGGCGTCGAAAAGACGTTCGGTTGTCGCTGAAAGGAAGGGTCTATAATGCTTGTGTGCGTTCCATTCTGTTGTATGGTTCGGAAACGTGGCCTGTTCGCAAGCAAGATATCAACAGGCTTGCTGTGTTTGACCATCGTTGCCTCCGTCAATTGACCCACATTAAGTGGTCTGATCGCGTGAGCAATGTGGCAATTCGCCGGCGCGTATTGCGGAACGCTCGGGATGGGCGATCATTTGGTCAACTAACTGCGTTGCACAGGTTGCGATGGTTGGGTCACATGCTCCGTATGCCAGCTGAGCGCTTACCGCACCGGGCATTATAAACTGAGGCCACCAGCCGTTGGGTAAAACCGTGTGGTGGTCAAGCAACAATGTGGTCACAAAGTGTGAAGACCTTGACTGCTCCGTTGGGCAAAGTGGGCAGGCATCGCCTGCCTGGCTGGGGTCCTCGTGATCACTCAAACTGCTGGTTAGATACGCTATCCGAGATGGGGGTGTGTCGCAGTCAATGGCGTACCTGTATCCATACCAGTTCTAGTTCATCCGCCTAGTCTTCTTTTTTTAGTATTTGTTGACCTTCTTTGTGACGTTTCCTTCTAGGTTATTCCACGTCACTGTTGAGGTGAGCGACGGTCCGAGCCACAGTACCTTTTGGTCAGGCTCATGGCCGTTAGGATGTGATGGTGATGTGATATATGGCAACCGTTAAGAGAACTTCATATTTTTCTTAGGCGCACTTTGAAACGGCGATCCACTTTGAACACTGTCTGTCATATGTTGCTTCTGCCCAAAGTTTCAGGGTAAATTGTAATTCACAACAACCGTGTAATTTAGTTTTTAATAGGGTATACTCATCACTCTTAGTTGATTTTGCACTTGTGGACGTGTATGTCACTTGATAGCGGACATTTTTACGGCGTACAACCACAAAACCTCATTTCTTCCACGCGTTTATCTAGTTATCCTAAAAACCCAGCGGTAATCAGTCTTTGTAAGTACAAGGCGACTCAGGTTAGTTCAAGGTGGATGCATAGAATCGTTTTACTTCTTTTAAATGTTGTCGTTTCTTTACTAGAAACCAATAATCGACCAGTCATTCATGGTTAACCTGAAAGCCAGTATGCAAAATATACATCTCCAGGGGTGTGTTAGGAAGCGTTTAGTGCGGGCAATTGGACTTAGTGAACTTCAGCTGTTTTCACCCACTTGAATACATTGTTAGCCGCACGCTCTACAGGGGTCGTAGTTTAGTGTAAGCTTTTGAAGACCACCATTCCGTGTTCCGCTGACAGACCCTGAGTTCTATCTGTCTGCTTGCGCAGTACTGATGATATCCAGTATGATGCAGATATCCGTCCACCACCCCTCTGATGTTCACAGGTTGCATAATGGTACATATCATGAACAAACAACTTTAATAAATCAAGCGTACAGTAATCTTTTGAAATATTTCTTTTCACAACTCTCTCAAAGATTGCTTACACTTTGGAGGCTGCAAAGGAAGTTTCAGAAAAGGCACAAGAAAACTACGAGATTTTGTGCGCTGAAGACAGACTGATGGAGAAGAATTTCCGAAAAGAATTTTCCGATGTACACGGAACACTTTATGATTACATTGTCAAAGCATTTCGACGACGGCCAAAGTATGCTTATCTGAATATGACGTTTGTTTGGAGTTAACCTTTCTCTGACCCTTTTGGTAAATAACTCTCTATTAAGTGAGTGTAATGATACAGTTGGAAGGCGAAGTCTAGTTGGTGACTGGATGTTTACTAAGGTAAAAGTGTCAGGGTTGTTGTACCTTGGGGTTCGTTGGACATTTGGTCTTTTCATCCTTCATGACATGCGGAATTGTTGGTTGAAATCCAGAGGTCAACGGTGAAAACTTTCAGTGTAAATAAAGCAGCATATAAGAAAGATATAAACGTAGCTCAAACAAAACCCCACACTGCTTCTAGTATAAATTACATTTTAATTCATTTCTTTCTTTTTCGTTCGGTTTTTGCATTGTGACACGTCATACCTCTTTTTCTTTGTGCAAAGAGTAGCCGGTATTAACTTGACAGAAAGAGGCTGTTCAGGCTTCTGTTGAAAGCATGATTGTTTTGTCACAGAGCACCATTTTCATCGACTTCCATACGGTGTTGAGTGCTACTAAAGTTTGCCTGCCATAAAGCCGAAAAAGGATGAGCATTTTAAGTTCTAAACTAGTAAAATACAAACAATCGGACTTGCTGGAACAGACCTTAGTAACTGAAAATACTTTCAACATCGAAGTGTTTATAGCGTACGAGGAAACAGCCAAATTGCATGTAAGAACAATGATGTGTTGGCCAGATACTCTCCCCAAATCTTCCGTTGTTCTGCTTTTTTAATTGCCACTATTTCACAGGAAACTCAGCCAAGCAGACACTCCACTTGCTTTGCTCTTACCGTTCATTGACAATCTCTCATAACCTAATCATCCAGAGGCTAGATAAATCTCAAGGTCCAACAACGAGGTAATGAACACAACCTACTGTTTTGGAAATGGTATTGAATACTTTCAGTTTCGCTTCTGAAGCCAGTGGTTGACTGCCTCAAGATATCAGGTTAAGTCAGTGTCGCACTAATTTTGACACTTGCTAGCAACTACACACACTGTTGGCCGGAACGACGAACCTTTGGCATACAAAACCTTTCCATCTCATAAAACCCCGACATTTGCAACTCTTTTCACGGTTTGACACCCAACTCAAAACTTTAAATAATATTAACCGATAACGCGTTGTGACTGCCTTTACCTTGTGGATTTTCTTCATACACGAACCTACTCAAAATTAGACGTGCTGGACTAACGTCCGCTGTACAGAACGTCGACTCGGATACAGTGGATCATTCAGAAAACATACCCGGTTCTACAAGTTACAACCCGTACGTTGAAAAACCATCTAATCGACGCCATCTGGCAGACAATAAGAACATGATGGAAGACAGCTTCCGGGATTTGGACAACGATCCGGCTCATGAGGGTCAGCCGGGTTTGGATAATGCAGTGTGGGATCGAATGTGCAAATATCGCCGACGTAAAGTGGAAAAAGAATTGGAAGTGAAAAATATGGCATTAAAACTGGCCGACATAAATGCTTTCGTTCAAGTGAGTTTGACCTTGTGTATAACTTATTCGGCCAGTTGAAAATGGCTATGTACGTGACTACAGCTGAGTGGTCGCTAGTTAGCTTCCATTGAACACTGCTATGGGCACAACCAAATCGCACCTCAGTTACAATTTAATAATGTTATTCCCCACAAAATTTTAATGGTCAATACTCAAGAGTCTATGTTGATGTAAGTGCCTGTGATCCTTGTGTTCAGCTTTGACAATCACCCAATTCAGCGAAGACTGCGACTCAAGTGTGTTTCGTAATCACTAACAGTTGAACAAGCTCTCACAAATGACGGCTGTTCTACACCGCTTCTTCCCGGTTAACAAACGTAATGATGTGGACTTTCGTAGCAGAGGCTCAGGCAAACGTGAGTAAAGTTTAAATCCGGGAAAATGTGAAAAATTGCACAGACTTTGACAAAGATGATATTAGATTACTTACATATGGATTCAACCACCAGGTCAAGTAATATGATATATGCACACGGTTAAAAGATGAGCTGAAAGTCAAACTAGTTCGGGGGAAAATTTTGTCTTTGGAAAATTGTTGAAGAGTAGTATTCGTACGGTATAATCTCTATGTGATAAGTACGAAAGTATTGAGTTCGACCGCGCATTGTTAGTAAACAACTCGCTTCGTTGCTGGTTAGAAGCCAGTCAGTAAGCTCGTATAAGGAATTCCAGAACAACTGTCCATGGCACTTTAAGAGCAGCTGGGGTACCGCAAAGACAAATCCTATGAATAGCGCACTTTTATTCTAGTTTCTATTACGGTTTTTACGGAAACTCACAACCAGACATTGCACTGTTTGTTATTACTGGTAGGTATGAGTGTTCTCTGCTAGTAAGTGTAATCTACTAGTTACGAGCTCCAACAAAAGTTAAACTCGAGTGTAGTGCAACTTTTCGGAAGGTGCTGAATGAACAGTCGACAGGATTTTCACCGCTGCTGCCAGTTGTTAGTTATGTTCATTCTATATGGAAAATCCGGAATCGCTCTCTACCCTCCGGAACATCATTTATTAGATAGTAGGTAAACGTATCTGATTTATGATATCCCCAATCGTTCATAGCAGGGAATCCATTACTACATACCTTAAGATGGATAAAAATAACCCTAGCTGAGTTCAACCCCTTACATATTCTATAGGACAGAATTGTGTCATGATAAACTAAAAGGCTAGTGAATCAATGAGTCAATGTGTTAACCGGTTGTAACCAGCTATGTATAAAATGTTCTGAGATGGCATTTATTTCGACAACTATGAATAGGCCCAAATTGAAGTATGTTGCAGAAAGTATAGTTCTTGATCTCAAAACTTCTTATTTAATAAAGGATAAAGGTGAGAAGTTGAAGAGCTTAATGAAGTGGATTACAACGGAGGAATATGACAGCAATATTCAACCAACACAACGGAAAATAAGTCGGACTATTTTTGGCCTAAATTCTTCGAAGTATCACACTTAACATTAAGTCATCAGGTGTCAGTCATACCTAGCTACAGTCACAATCAAGCAGTGGTCACTTAAGGTGACATCACAGTACAACCCTATACTTGAGGTTGTAGTATTTGACGCAGTACTGAAATGTGTAAGTTGTAAAAGTTTGTCTATGTGGTACTATTAGAAGAAATTAACACGAGGTGACAATTTCGGAAATTGTCCTACTAAACAACTGTATGCGTAATTTATTTCATTTTTTTCATATTTCAAACACGTTCGCAAGATGATTGAAACCGAATCTCAAACAATCTTAAACTCGATTCAAAATGTACAAAATATGAATGCCCTTATTCTTTTCTAAAGTGTACATTAACAAGAGTCTTCCGGTTGTTAACAATAACGACGGCGAAGAATATGGTTTGAAGAGGATGAGGAAGTTTGCGAACTGTTTCTTTTTTAATGAATAAATTGACAATCGTGCAATTGCTGTGCTGGATCAATGCTAACATTTACAATTTTGAATCAGTTCATTTATTTCCCAAGTTTCCGTATAGGTGAGGTACGCTCTAGCCACATAGTTTTCCAGGTGCACTGAATCGAATACTTCTGTTTTGTACTTTAAAAGCTCATTGACTGTTGCAATCGACTTCCTTGGTAGATCCGATATAAATCAGTGGCATGACCGCTCGTTTGAAGGCCCCAGTTATATAGATCATATCTACGTTTTGTGCTATGAAAACCCGTGACACGTGCCTTATCTATTGAACATACCAAGAAAAGCTGGACATCAACTCATCTCTACCAAGACTAGCTGAACATGCACTCATTTGTGACCGCGGCCTGAACTGTTAGGAAATGATAAATTGTTTAAACTGTGGCGCAACTTTTTGTTCGGTTTTCACCCTCGTGATGTTGCTTCATACAATGCTTTCGAAAAATTACTTAAGCCTTACCGTTCACGAATAGTATGATTCGAACAACCACATTCATCACATTAGCATTTGGTCTGACTTGAAAACCAGAATGAGAACACAAATCGATAGGTCGTCCGCACGAAAGTTGTAAAAACAAACGATTCTCTACTCAGTTCAGACCTTTTTACACTTTCATCTGTTTTCTTTCTCATATCCTACTCTCCTTTCCAACTAAAGCATCGCGAGGATGAGCTTAAACTGATTCGTATGCGACGAGAGGCTCTCACAATGGACTTGTCCAAACTGTTACGTGATTATCACTATGACCAGACCAATCTTGAGTTGCAATTATTGACCAAACAAGGACAAGTGGAGATCGAGGTGCTTGAAGGTCAGCTGGTACACGATTACGGTGATGCACTGCTTATTAGTCGTGAGAGGGTTGAGGAATTGAATGCTCACATTATCACACTGGGTGGATCCAAAGTGGCTCACATGTTAAAAAACAAAGAATTCAAAAAACGTTTTTATCATTTGGAATGGTAAGTAGTGCTGAACTTGCATGCGCAACACACTGCTAAGATGATGTTTAAGTTGAACTTCGACTGAATCCCCTGGACTAAGACATTTGTATGAGGGATTATCCATCCTCTAGTGAAAATCGTTTGTCTTTCTATTTTCGAATGTACTTGGTAGTTGACCTCAGGGGAAGCAACCAATACCCCCAATAGACCAGATGATAAACAAATTAAACTGAAGCAAACAAGAGAAAATGAAAAGAAGCATACGATTGGCACGTCATATTTTGTCATGCGCAGTGTCCACTAGTCACGTCCCACTACACATATCGCCTTCACGAAAACCTGTTGATCTTGACACCAAAAATAACGATAGTTTCATTGGCCAAAATCCGCCGGAACTACACGATCGATATCTTTGTGTTTGCCGCTTGTTAGATTAAATTCAGCCGCATATGTTTGGGTACTTTTGAAAAGTAGCCGCCAAAAGTGATACAACTTTTTAACCTCTTCAACCACTCCGTTTCCATCAAGTTATGCATCAGTAGTTTGTCACGAGTCAGTACTCTGATCTTGGAAACAAGGAGTTTATAAAAAAAGCACGATTTTATGTGTGTGTTCATGTGGGTAAGTCAGCTGTTTAGCATATTTCAAATAAGCTGTCATTATAGTTTTGCATCACGGAAAAGTGCGGTATAGTAAGTAACTGGACTATAATATACTACACTGCAAAAAGCTTATCTCACGACAATACTGTAATGAAGATACACGGTGGTGCAAACGCTGACCACAACTTACGTAACCGAAAAGAATGACGCGTCCCTGTGCTGCAATAACGTACGCTTCATTTTAATAGAACACCATCTAATATTTCAATTTCTATGTGAACTGGCTGGCTTCATTGTTTGTAAATAATTACGAAGAACCTTGATGGTAGGCGGTAGTGGTGTAGTATGTGAACTTATATATACGTTGTGTAATACGATCAACTGGGGACCCGGATAGACTCGAGTGTATCACACTATCCAAATGAGGCTTCAGTTTCTGATGAATCCTCAGTTGGGACAGTTGCCAGGTGCAGATGTTTTTAAAGAATAACCCGAAATAATTATAACAGTTTTAAAGAGGTTTCCAACTTTATAAAAAGTATTCAGCCTACCTGGGCTTGTTAGTCATTTCACCATTAATCTGAACAGAAAAACTAACAGTCCGATCAAACTTGTTACGGTGTAGTAGGAATGTCTGTTTTAACGAGCAAAAGAAGCAACGGAAAAAGACAATCAATAGCGGTCATAACCACTCTTAATTATCATCTTTAATGGCCTTATCAAGATGCCAGTAATAGTCTGAGCAGTTAAACTTCGAGGTCACAATAACTGTCCTGTGAAACCACGTCAAGCACTAGCCACCTGAACATGGCTTTCAGTCTCACGTCGTTAACAAAGCGTACTGAGCTGTAAGCGATTCGTTGGTATTCTCAAAATCTGCCCAAACTATCTCAGCTGGTGAAGTGACATCCGATCGGTTATCACGGGTTTCGAATAGAACGACAATCAGTCACCTTCAGTGAACACATTCTGCACATATTAGCTCAAATTTCTCTCGTTCGTTTTCTTGCTGTACACAAATGTTTTGAATACTAACCAATTTATTCTCGCAGGCGGACAATCCCGTTCTGTACATAACAAAACAGTTTACTGAACAAAACACTTTGATTCACTTGAATGGTTAACACATTTTTTTTTGACAAACATCACACTACTGTAATCTTTGTTGATTTCATTGATTCGAGGGAACTTCGTCAGATGCTCATGCACTACGAGGATCTTCAGGCAAAACTTGCTGATATTCGAAAGTTTAACATAACCAGAGAAGTACAAAAGGTAAATTGTCTCAGTTGTTCATTGATCAACCAACAATACACTCTTTAAGTATCTGCAAACAAATGACTATGATGGATTGATCAATGCTCAGATTGTCACAATCGAACAAACTATTAATTTGATGCGTCAGGTAAGCGGTATGGTAATGTGAATGTGTACGATTTTTCTTATCAGACATTTTCCTAGTAACTGTTTGTTGTGGCTTAGTAACCAAACAGTGCCCGTATAACAGGTATTTAGCATTTCAGATAATCCGTTCGGTTAATCACTGAAAAAATCCGAATGTTTATATAGGATAGTATTAAAACTGTTAAGAATAGGCCTTACATTGGTTGAGGAATTTGTCACTTCCAAGGTGGGCAAGCTACCTGAATCCGTAGTTTGCGTACTTGCATGGACGATTTTCTGAGAATTTGAAAAACTCTAAATTGTGATTTGCACCAACACAGTAAACGTTTTAACCAAATCAATCATGTCGTTTCGTAGTAGATAGTATTGGGATTCCGCCAACATCTTCTAGTGATATGGTGTCTGACACAACGAATACTTTGGTGTATGTCCAACTTGTGATTGCTAAAAAGCGAGGACGTCTCTGTTAATGTATTACCTTGAACGTGTTAAAATTGTTTGCAAAGAACACCTTTATTGAAATTCACAAAATACTTACTCGTTGGTACCTAAACGTATCCCTGGCAGATTTGGAGACAAACGATATTTGTTTATCACGTACATTATTTCACGGGGTGATATTTATCATATGGTAGCACTGACGTTGTAAAACTCTCTCATCAATGTAGCATTTTGAAACTACAATAAATCCAGCAAACCTTCTCGTATTTTTTGTTCTATAGTTTGCAATTTCTTTCGCTGTTCACACTCACAGTTGTGTAGGATGTTTTGAATCTCACACTAACTGTTACAAGGTTAGACTCGACAGGATTGTGCTATGCAAGCAACAATTACATTGCACATCCCTCACCCGGTGACTCACCTTAAGGTGGACATCTCCTTACCTTACTGCTGTCTGAATTTCTGATATCACGAACTACCTCCACTCATTCTACAACGGATAAACTTGGGCTTATCTTTCTTTATCGGACGCCACAACGTTCTAGCCCAACTTATTTCAGGCGTTGAGAATTTTTGTTAACACGCTGAGATTGCACAGTTTTATAGGCCGCACACAGACATTGTACAACTTACTGGCATACCAAAAATGCACATGGACCCTGTCGCAAGATGTTCGTTTGTCTTGTTACCTATTTCGGTATACACCGTTTTGTCTTCATCTCAGGTATTAACCGACCGTACTCAATATTACCGTTCTTCGGCTGGTTTACGTTCGCCTCTACAGTTTGAATCCTCCGTATTGCTGCTGTTGTTCATACCGCTAGAACAAGACAGCTACTAACCCAATGAATGTCTGACAGCAAAACTGTTTGGTAGTAAAACAGCGATTCAAACTCATAAGGCATATTGAAAGTGGTGAATCGGTGTGGTCATTCACATATCTGTTAACAATTGGGTACTAACATGACTAACAGTTAGTGCAGACGTACGCCGCATCATAACGCTAAGAAATGAGAATGAATGATGCACGACTTCTTCTGTATACACATTACATTTGGTTCCCATTACGGGAATAAGTTGGCTCTCCTCCTTGTTACATTTTTCAACCACCTGAATCTATGTATCCTCAAAGATTGTGTGGATGAGGTCAGATGGTCCTCACCTTCCTAAATCCGCCTCTTGATCACACCGTTGATTGCTCACTGATTCTCCCCGAGGTATATGAATGAACTTAAACACGGATGATCGAGTATCTAATGGCATTTTACGGTCGTCGCTCTTAGTGCAATACCACTTTCAAAGCTGATTTAAATACTCACCCTTTAAACTTCAGAAAGATATCCCGTCACCCCTAGAGGTAATCTAGACTGACGGACACTATCCCATTTGTAAAGACACCGTCCTCTACTCCTTATACCTCAGTTGCCATTGCTGCAGCTTTCTAAGTGCGCTAACCAATCCACGAGTTTGACTGTCTTTATTTGTTAGTTACCATAAATAATCACAAAAGCTCAGCAGAAACGCTTTCTTTTTCAGGCTAAGGGACACATCCTTGCGTGCCTGACAAAGCTCGGAATATTTTCTGTTACACGTACTTCGCCAAACTGACCAAACTCCCGCATTGTCAATAACAGTCAGTATTCTCCTAGGCCAGATGTCTACACATTGGTATACTTTGAAAATCGTGAACGGCCCATCATTGCTTGAACTGAATGAAAATGGATAGAGCGAGCTATTTTAGCGCACTGTGCGGAAGCCTCATCTATGGGCTTTAAAAAGACCTAAATTATTGCAATAGAACGCCGATAGAACGTACACTTAATTTTGTCCCATGAACGATAAAGGGTTTGTTTCTCTTAACAATAAACGAAGCTTCCCGGTTCCCGGTGGGTCAGGTAAATCTTTTTAATTCGGAGTTTACTGTCCTAGTATACAGTGTCCACGAAAGGTTTGAAATAAAAACCTTTTACCTTTACCGTTTGATGTGTTTGGAACTATGGTGCAATCCGGTAGCTCGGTAAATAAATATCATTTCGTGCTCAAACGTACAGCGGTTTTGATTTCATAGTTATGAATTGCGTAGATGCCATCGCATTGTGTCCAAAATTGTGCATTTTCAAGAGCTCAGTTCAAACTGTCAGACTGGAACTTGTTTATCCACACCTAAAGGAGACCAATGAAGAGTATGATTGCTTTAGACTACTTAATCGCAACGAGTAGGACGATATGCAACGGGCAATAATACTGCATCTACGTAGAGAATACCATCGCGGGATAGACAGTAATCCCATTCCTCGATTGTATCCGCTATAAGGCGGAGTATTGACTAGACGCATCGTTAGCCTGAACATGCTCATATCAACGACTCGAAATCACTGGTGTTAAAGTTTAAATTAGTTTCAACATCACGGTCACCTCTGTGGAATGTGCATTCACTCCACTCGTTTTTGGCCTGTTTTATGAGGTAGCAGATCAGATTGGCAGCATTTATCGAAGCTGTTAAAGTGGTTGAAAAATGAGGTGCACATATAATGATTTTTACGAAACTATTGCTGAGCAGATCCTTTGAACTTGGGCCCGGATTCACCCATGTGACTGAGGTTTACATGCATAACTTCCAAAATGGATAGACAGATAAATTCCAGCTCGTCCACAAGTTTGATTCTGAGGTAAAGATTTGTTTTATCTGCAAAATGAAAATTGGGATGTCTTGTCTCCTCAGTTTTCGCCAGACATCAAGGGTGCATGACTTTCAACACTTTTGTTCGGTAATTCTTCATCATTAACCAAGGGGCAGTGGTTGTTGCAGGTGTTTAACTGTGATACGACCATGAGAAGAAACATGAAGAGATCAGCTGTGGTTGGGCGTCCGGAATAAGTCAAAGCGTAATAGAGATGTAGTGAAAAACTTTGTTGAACCTCGATTATTCATCATCGACCTGCTCACATCTTGGAAGAAGATAGCCTTTTTGCGGATATGCCTACAGGGGCAACTATGATACTGCTTCCCAACAGCTGTTGCTGCAACAAGTCGGTGATTCCTAGCTTCTTGGATGAAAAGCTTACTGCACCACACAAATGGAGCTAGACAAGCGAGAGCAACATCAACTATCATTTGGAATTGTCACGTACAGTGAACTAAATCTCTTGACATGATGAGATCAAACCTGCCATTTGCCTTACTGACAACTTTGCTGACAGCTGCACTCCCATGGTCGGTAGAATAGATGACTGTAAAAGATCTGCTCTCACTAATCTACACAAAGCCGGCTTCGATAACTTCCTCCTATCGCCGGTAATCACACCATACTGTGATGTTGCAAAGACTTTCGATTACTCCTCTACTCAAACGGGCAGCTAAGTGTTGGATTTTTGGTAACGGGGAATTAAAAAACCGATTTGCTGATTTGGAGGATCATCTTGGGGTAGGAGTTTGTGAAGAAGATGCAATTGGTCGAGTTGTATTTGTTTGATTCAGTAACTGTACTTCAACAGCGGCTATGTATTTCTGCAAAGAACTCTGACATTTACCCATTAAGGTTTCAAGTATCAAAAACACGGTCTTTGATAACAACCACTACCTATCATTACTTGTCCCCCAAGTCAGCAGCACCATATACTCGTGAGAATTGTGGACTGGAGCTTTCTTGAGGGAAGTCTGATTCCGGTCAATGAAACTAAAACAAGATCGGACAGGGTTGTTTGTTTCTGGCTGTTGTGTCTGTGCGTTTTATTTGCCTTCGTATTTATGCATATTACGGTCCTAGAATGTTCCATGTCACAATTGCGCTGGCTTAGACCACAGTAACTTCTGAACGGGTTATCACTGTTTTGTATGAACCGAGAACGGTTAATGACTGAAAGGTGTGTCAGGTTGGACCTAAATCTTAAGAACAACATTTTCTTTCGACGCACTTCCCATGAGTTCGACTATTTCTCCTCCTCCATTCCCACGAACGTTCGCGTTATTGGCAAAGTATTCGGAAACGCTGTTGAAGTTAGGGGCGTGAAGTAAACTTCGCAAACACCTAAAAGATGTTGAGGCTTTCCAGTACACATGATAAATGACAGATAAAGTTTTCGAGTTTGACTCGTTCCAAATTACCGATAAGTATCAAAACCAAGTATAATCGTAAAAATTGTTAATGTGATCTAAGTGGAATTCGCTTTGCTTGGGCACGTAATCATATGTATACTCACTGAAATAACCAGTACGCTGTCAGTCGTCCGAGGAGCAAGCCAACACCAACAGTATATGCACACCCACCTACTTGAATGAATCAGTTTCACTGACTGGACATAAACCACTTTCCTGGATACTTCACTGATTTTTTGCGGTGTGGACCTACTGAGTGGATTCTACTCAGTGCAATAAATGTTCATATTTTGAAAGGCGCAAAGTTCAGATTGACTTAACGTGCTAATTTAAAGCAACCAAACAGCAATTCAACAATCATTTTTAAGAATCATAAGAAAGCGATAGCTGGTAGTGAATTAACTAGATCGTAAGCTAACCGGAGGTCAATGCATTCTAGAAAGAAATGCTATTATAGAAAAAATTGTGTACTGATTGAAAAGCGTACAGCACATCTAATGTCATTTGACAATTTTTCCACAATTTGTAGACTCATGCGAAAACAATGGCACAGAAAAGCAAGCGACTTCGTCGTTATAAGGTACAACAAGCAGAGAAACTGAAGGCGCAAAACAACGCAAGAAAAATCGACCTACAAGAGCTCAATGTTAGCCTACATGAGACCAGGTTCATACACGACCAAAATCGTAAGAACGCTGTTTAGTTTGCATATATCTTCATTTAGATAGGAGGATTAAATTACTACGATTGCTTCACATAAGAAGATGAGCCATCCACTTTTAGCCGTAACCGCACTCCATTACTTTGTCAGTTCAGTTGGCACAATAGCATAAAATTACGTATATTACTCCTAAGGTCGTCCCGTACATCTATATACGGGTTCAGTATTGAGCTCATTTGCTTTAAAGTACTGTCAAAATGGAGTTCATAATTATATTTTTCTCGTTGTGTTAGCAGCAATTAACTTATCTGAGTATTTCAGCCTTTGGTTATCTCAATACTCAATCATTTTTTTCACATCCTCTTATTCGAGCGCCTGGTTGTGTGAGCTAACTACCTTGTTGATATTTTCAGATTGCTTTGGTACCCAACACACTGAGGGTATACCTCGTTACAAACTGTTGTTGCAACAACAACGCCTCATGCAAATGGCCAACGAACAGGCTCGAGAATTGAAAGCGATACGTGCGGAAATCATGCGCATCAAGATCAATCGACCCAATTCCATTTCTTACTAATATTAGTTACTAATGTTGTGTACGAACGAGCAACGGAAACTGTTTTCAACAACAAACTCTCGACTGGGTCTACTAAATAGTTACAGATAAACTGTGTTTCGTCGAAAATACACAAATTTAATGTGGAACACGGTGATTTATTATTTTTTTGCGGATGTACAGGACAACAGAGAAGAAATACGGATTGGATACCGTATAGACTACGTCTCACAGCAAACTCCGTCATTACAGACAATATATCAGTGAATGCCACTGACAAATAACCGCGACATAGTTGTGTAGTAAAAGGCAAGCGGTGTATAGGAAGAGGGAAGAACAAAGAAGGAAAGGGGAATACTCAGAATCAGGGGCTCTGAATAGCCCCAGAAAGTACACCCAGATTCAAAACTCCCACACAAGTGATATGAAGAAGACCTCGTACTGGTTGCAGTAAGCACTTCTTACTCATTAGACAAGAAGCCGGATTTATGGATGTATAAAAGTATGTATAGAAGGATGTATAAAATTATTAGAGAAATCACATTCTGTTCTTGGTTGCTTGTACTGGCACATACAAAGTCACAAACTGTAAGATAGTTGATGCAAAACAGAATGAACAAATTGGCGAATTACAGAAATCGTAACACTAAGACCGTTCGTCCAATCCTGATGTGGTATCTTTAACTCGACGTTTTGATCGACCCCCTGTTAGACCTTCTGTTGTGCCGCGGTCTGGATAAGCGGCGATTCGAGTAAATTCCCACCACGGCAGTGTTTTAATTAGTAATGATGGCTACGTTTACCCTCGAATATCCAGCATCCTTGCAGTCGAACAACCGAGCTATAAAAGAAACCAGGGCGTCATCAGTAGGACAGCTTTCTAGGAACTTTCACTACCCCATGTCATTAAGTGCACTCAGTTCACAGAAAACTCTGCTAAATGACGACAGCATACACGCCATTCAGCCCGGTTAGCCACCATCTCATCTAACTTCACCGATCAACCAATCTGTGAGTCGTGAGGTCCCAATCCGGGAGACGAACTCGACTTAGACTGGTCGTGCTGCTGGTGAACGACTTCATTTCTACATACCAGGTCATCATTTGTCCATCTCGCACCGTGAGCCACTGGTCGGCAGCGTCAGTAAAGATTGTCCGGTTTGGCATACTTTTAGCTGGTATTCTTAGTAAGTGGCCTATCCATCTAAGTCTACTGAAAAATCATTCTAACACCCTCCTTGAATCGAACGCATGTGGACAATGAAGTAATGGGTTGCATCTACTGTCACTGTTAAATTATAAAGTCAGTGGAAAGGATCGACAAGATGAGTTGGAAAGGTTGTCAGTAGAGAAATTGATGGGCGTATAGTCTTTAACTTCTGCGCGATGTCCGCCAGAATGACGGTCACCTGAGCGCGGATATCAGGTTTGCCTAACTACACACCAACAGCATTTGCATCTGCTCCTATCTGAGGACTGATCGTTTTGAATCACTTTTTGGGCCCTGACAAACCACCCAAAGGATTATTTTATTCACTAGCGAAACAAACAGAGCGGAATAAGTGGGGCAACAGTTAGGATTAACCCGTGCTGTTTACACCAACGTTAAGTCACCTAGAATAATATCCACAACTTTTTCAACAATTAAAGTTTTCGAAGAGATTTCGACAATAATTTGAAGTACTAACCTTCTTCCTCCACCATTTTAAGTCACGGGTTCTGCAAAAAGAGATTAAAGCTAAAAGATACTCAAGTAGTTCAGTGCGAGAAGTTGGCGGACACTGACTTCGTAAACGGACGTCAGTAACACATTTACCACTTTTCTCAACTGCATTCGTAATCAGACTAATGAGGTAAATTGTCGTGAACGCTGCTTCAGATTCAGTTCTCTAGAGAAGTATACATTCCTGTGGTACACACGTAGGTCATCATCATCATATTAGCCAATAGCCTGACCAAAAGGTACTGTGGCTCGGGCCGCCGACGTGGAATATCCTAGAAGGAAACGTTACTAAGAAGATCAACAAATAGTAAGAAAAGAAGACTAGGCGGATGAACTAGAACTGGTATGGATACAGGTACGCGATTGACTGCGACACACCCCCATCTCGGATAGCGTATCTAACCAGCAGTTTGAGTGATCACGAGGACCCCAGCCAGGCAGGCGATGCCTGCCCACTTTGCCCAATGGAGCAGTCAAGGTCTTCACACTTTGTGACCACATTGTTGCTTGACCACCACACGGTTTTACCCAACTGCTGGTGGCCTCATTTTATAATGCCCGGTGCGGTAAATGCTCAGCTGGCATACGGAGCACGTGAACCAACCATCGCAAGCTGTGCAACGCAGTTAGTTGACCAAATGATCGCCCATCCCGAGCGTTCCGCAATACGCGCCGGCGAATTACCACATTGCTCACGCGATCAGACCACTTAATGTGGGTCAATTGACGGAGGCAACGATGGTCAAACACAGCAAGCCTGTTGATATCTTCCTTGTGAACAGGCCACATTTCCGAACCGTAGAGCAAAATGGAACGCACAGAGGCATTGTATACCATTCCTTTCAGCGACAACCGAACGTCTTTTCGACGCCACAGATGAAGCAGTTTGGAAAAGGTAACTCGTGCTTTTGTTCTCCTCGCTGATATCTCATCAGCAACAGTGTGTGAAACTGTCCACAGTCTCAAGCGGGTTGCGTGCAGTGAAGAAAGTAGGGGTGGAAATTGCCTGGTCTTGAAGCAGCACTTCGCACTTTGAAGGTGTGAAGCGCATTCCATACAAACCAGCCCTATCACTCACCTTGTTCAGCATGGTTTGCATGTCTTCGGCAGAGGAGCGGATCGGTCAATTTAGCGCCAGGAAGAAGCTCAACACCAAACACACTGGATTCACGAAGCGTCCCCTCCAGAATCTCGTCCATGACAAAAGTGAACAGCAAGGTGAAAATCCGACACCTCTGACGAACACCACCAGAAGTGATGAACGGCCGAGACAGTTGTCCATAAACTCTCACTTGCTTTCAGAGTGTGTATACAGTTATTTCAGCGGATTCACGTGTTTCTCTGGTACTCCCTTGCGAAGGAGACAGCTCCAGAGGACCTTACGAGCAACTTAGTCGAAAGCAGCTTTTACGTCTTAAAAGACCACGACCGTCGGCTGCCTATATGAATGCCGATGTTCCAAGATCCGTCGTAAGGTGAAAATGTGATCAACACACCCTCGACCGGATCTGAATCCTGCTTGTCTTTTGCGTATTCTGCTAGCGTTAGGATACTTCTCTCAGTTACATTTTGCGCAACTTTTTCCATCTTCCTTTGTAGTGCCTCTATACCAACTACACTTTTGCGTTCGACCAATATTCACTTTAGACACCCCTAATTCTTCCTACAAACTTGTGAATTCCCTCGGGGTATGCATGACAATCGGACTTATCTGAGTCACAGACAATGCATCTGAAACTGGCAATTTTAGGAGAGTAAACCCAAATCACGTTTTCTCACGCACACCTGAATTTTCGTTCACGTGCACACTTGGTTTTCGTTGGTGCCGTACTGTCGGTTGCGATTCCTCCCTCCCCTCTTCACGTGTCTATCCTCTATTTTGTTAACCACAAGCCACGGCTTTGCCACTTGGACTAGGTTCTACTTTATTTGGCTCGTCGTCACACTTGGGCGATTTTTCCTAGCAAGACCCCCCCCACATCATCGGTGCTGGGGTGGACAAGAATTTTGCAGAGACAGCCACGCGACCAACGTCATAATGTTCGGCCATTCTACACGTACAACTCATCACCGATGCGTCCGTAGCATTGGTAGCAGAAACAGTAGCAACAAACATATGAGGGGAAAAAACACGCACATACTTGAGCAACGACTTATCAAATATTCAGCAAGCAATCAATCTTCCTCGTGTGCCTCATGACCTCACCATGATAGGGATGTTTGCCCCCTGGATCATTTGCTATTTTGTGTTTGTATGTCTAGTCTGAAATTGATCCTAGAAGGGACGAGACCACTCACACTTTGAGCACAAGACAGATCGGCAACGGTTTGTGCGTTACGCTGCATTGCTAGGTTGGAATGAGTGGAACTAGACTGGCTATAGAAGGGACCGCAAATGGACTCAGCAAGGACAGCGGTTAGTGGTTGAGGTGTAGGCGTGGGCGTGTGTTTTGAACAGTGATTTAGGAAGTTCGCGGGGAAGCGTAGCAGAGTTAGAACCATGACGATTAAATATTCATAGAACCACTGTTGAGACTGGCTGTTGACTTGTTTTGAGGACAGAGCGTGAGTTGTACTAGGAAGCAAGTGCGCGCACGTGTATCTCCCTGACGGGTGATACAAGTTCTGCTGGGTTATTCCGTGAAAGTGAAGGAGAGCAAGCGTTTTCGGGAATTTCCAATGCTATAGAAAGGCAAACCAAAAAGAACACAGAGAACGGCAAGTCGAAAGCACGACGGAATCGTGTAGTCGCGGATAAATAAGTGTTGTGAATAACCCAAACCGATTCATATCTATGAACCTTGTTCAGAATTCTCAATGAATGGTCATTTATTATCTTGAGTGACATTTCCATCAAACCAGCGAGGTAGGCGGAGATAATCTGGTACACCCTGAAATTATTTATCGGAAGCTATCGATTAACAATACCTCTATTCTAACTAGGGTTACTGAAAATGAATGACTACCTATCAGTTTAAAAAGATCAGCACTAGATTAAAGGTTTGCTGTGCCCTCTGTTATTTACATAGAGCTACAGAAGCTGAAACGGCTGATCCGTTGATCTCTGGTTGACTTGGGTTCCCAAATATGGTCCGTGATTCAATACGCTATAAAAGCCGGTCGCATTCGTCTTATTCAGTTGTATGTATTTTATTTAACATGTGTAATGATTTCTGTGGTTCCCACTTGACAAGTAGTCCAGAAACCGAAATAACAGATTGGAAGTGATATACATTACTGACAACCTCTAGCAAGAAAGAAACTTCAACTCAACATTACTTTTCAAAAAAGGCTAACTCGGAAACCATGTTGCTGCAGAAGATACGATTAGACTAATCGAGAGAGTGTGTCTTTCGGTCGCATTAAATATTTGATGTACTGTTACCAATCATCCCACTATGATCCCCTCCTCCGACATAAAGATATAGTTCACAATAAAGCTAACCACCCATTAAGCTACAGTGTTATAAGTGGGAAGGATATCTTTGGTATATTCATCCTTGGAGTGGAACTAACAATCAACTGTAACTGCTGCTGTAAAGTTTGATGCAACCAGAACGGACCTCCAAAGCGTGTTAGCATTATATTGCTTTGTACTTTGAATCGTAGGTTTGTAGTCCAGTAAACTGTGTCCGAACAGTTTACACAAGAGATCCTTATCACAATTAACCTATTCGACTTTCCATACCTCTTATGCTGACAACCTCTTAAAGCATAATATGTGCGTCAAGAAATATTTTGTAAGTCTACTCCTGAACACCCGTAGAATTATAGAACCCAGAAATTTTGAAAGGAAAAATGCATTCAATAAAATGTACTGTTGTCGAATAGCACCAGATAACTTCACCAAATGTTCATCATTCTCTGGTTGAGACCACCTTGACAGCCGTGATGCGTTCTACATGCCACTCCAGCTTTTGGTATTCGCCGAGTGAATTACACCATGCAGTACACAATCATTAATTTTCAGGCAACAGAGATTCGTCTCCCTTCCACTCACACTGGGTTCAACTTCATCGCCTACAGCGTTACAGCACGGTAGCACTATCAACGGTTCTTTTAAAATCGTTAATTCATGAAACAGTAGCGCTCAACAGAACGGCTAGCTTTCAGTACAACTGTAATAGTCTTCCAGTGAACATCCAGCTCTCAAGTTTTAGTCCAATCCAACCCTTCAACAACACCAAAGGCAACATGGAAAACACTGTTTAGTGAAAGGAATTCCAAAAGCCTGGGTGTCTGATATCAGAGGAGTTAACTGGAACGTAGCACGCTTCACTTGACCCTCTTGGGGGCGACCATACTCTAAGTGTGAGTATCAAACCTAGACATTTTGTTTCATTTTGTTTCACTCAACCATTGCAAATATCAGAACTAACATTTTG
The DNA here is from genome assembly GCA_008508345.1 of Paragonimus westermani. Taxonomy (NCBI): domain Eukaryota; kingdom Metazoa; phylum Platyhelminthes; class Trematoda; order Plagiorchiida; family Troglotrematidae; genus Paragonimus; species Paragonimus westermani. The sequence goes on from QNGE01002648.1 coordinate 100,829, forward strand.
CAACCCACTGCACTCACTGCTATGTTTACTTTTCACACAACACAAGCACCGAGTGCGGATGCTGTTTCCTGTCAATTTACCATACCTTATTACGGTCTGAATTGCTTATAGGAGCCGATTCGCTGTACTCTGGCGAACTATCAGAACTGGCGTTTTTTCTTCTATAGTTTCTCTTTTACGCCATCTGGTTCCTTAACAAATATTCTAACGCCCTTTAATTATTTGTAAAGAGCAACTTAATACATTTTATCCCACTCTAAACAAGAACAGAACAGATCAAGAGTTGTAAGTCTGTGAATAATCCTAAAGGCACGTCAACGCCAATTCACTGTAGTACTTTGATGAATCTGGATATGGTGAACCGACAGTACGCCAACCCTAACCGATGGGGAGAGGAGCATTAGAATATAAAGTGTACTTTATTCTAGCCTGTCTTATTTGGAAGTCGGTTTTGTGACTGGTGTATTCATTCCTCAATTGGGCTATTTTCATGGTAATACTTGTACAGTTCTATCGTCGCCTGTAAGTATAATTGATCATTGCTGCAAGTTTACGTACGGCAATTTGGACACGACTTACGTGGGTTTGCCGGAAAGGAGGGTGATCAACGGGCTTGCCCCACGAGCACAAGGAAGACGGAGTTTAATGCCCAGCATGGGTAAAATTAGGAAATACTGATGAGCTGCGATCAGCAAGCGGAACCATAGCTCAGTATTCTCCTTCGACACGGCCGACAGAAACATTTATCTCAATGCCAACGCTGAAATTAACTGTGTGACCAATGTTCGGTGTGTTGCAATCATACCTTCCGAATTGCTTTACCAGCCGCTGTATCACATTTTTTCAGCTAAACATTAAAAAACTTGTATTGATAATATTTGATACTTTATCACTGATAGTCGAAATTATTTGCACTAAGAGTTGATAAAATTTTAACATTCCATTCGATTGGTCACAATTTTCGCAATCGCATTGACATTTCAGTCATTTTAATTAAAATTCTCTAGACTAGGGTTTCAGAGTTCACTACTTAGTCATGACAAAATGATGCTCCATTATAGAGCTCTGACGAAAGAGGAACTCGAGCCTGATACCTTCTTTTGAAAAGTCTGGTTGAAACGTTCATATAAATATAGCATAGAACGGAAGTAGTCCATCCAAGTTGATTAAGTATCATCTGTGTACAGCTGGAGGAAAGATGTTATTAATTCACAGGTTTTCATCGCTAGTTCTGAACACGAATTCTTTCATGCTTTTATGGTGAGTGGGCCTTCAGTACGGAAATATATGATAGGCTCCGACGGTACAGCAAACTGAGTTCTAATATCGGATAGTCAGTTGTTTACACATTCTGCAGGCTTTTCCTAAACTGTACGACAGAAATGTTCCATATACATTAAAGCGATACAATACAAGGGATAGTGGAATGTTTATGTTCAGACATGCCGTTAGAGGAAGCTTTGTAATTCTGTCGGATTGGACTAAACAGTTAGTAGGGGACTCATAGGAATGGTGCAAGCTTGTCATTTCAAGTTTTACCAGCCGTAGTTTGGTCGAAAACTGTGCCTCCAACTACACGTAGATAATACATAGCTGTAGTCTCTCACCGACGGGTTGGTTCGTCCAAACGTGTTGCCAAGAACAAAGGATATTAGATGTTATCACAGATATCACCTGGAGGACAGAATATGTAGATAAACACATTTTGAAGCGTGTACACTTGCTGTCACAAGACCGAGTTGGAACTGGACTCCTCATATTCAGTTTCCTTCAGGGACCACCAAATAAGAATGCACATTTCATTTGAAGAATATTCCATGACTGTTGATTTCAGTCTGATCAACCTGCCACCCCTTCACTTCGCGCAAAAAACCTACGCAAAAAATCAACTGAAGAAAGACTGTTTGACTGGATAGATAGAGTCTGAGTAAACAAGTTGACTAGAAAGGTAACGAATTTGACACATCGTTTGTCGTGTTTCTTCACTAATTTTGAGTGTGATATAAGTGAGAACAAAATTTTAGCGGACTATCATAATCGTACGTGTAAATTCAAAGGTATAAGTCCAAGCAGATCTCAGTGTGTCCTACAAGTAGTCAAATTGTAACGCAGCAGTCAAGCGTTGTTCTGTTGCTTGAGTACACAATTTATGGTTACGACACACTGTAGCACGTGGTATTTGCTGTCTCCCGATGTGACTATTTCATAAATTATGATCCCCCCTGGAAGACGGCGACCAGCTGTGACCGGTTTGGAAATACATACCCGTACGCCTGATCAGCATTCCGTACAAATACCTCAATGAAAGGTAATGGCTTAGTGAGTGTGTAAAAGTATTCAACTTTCAGTAACAGTCAAAACACACCTCAAAAGAAGTCGCTAATATTGCCCTCACTGTTCTATTACGCCACTCACAATTAACAGCATCTGTCGATAAGCATGGGCGATATCCTGAATGCAGGTGCTCCTTCAAAATAGAGTATATTACAATGTACCATCGTGTGTCATTTTACTGCCTGTCTATACAAGTTATCGCTACAGTCAACTAAATTTGTTATACCCATGCTTGTTCGTCTTTTCTACCCACACACGGTTCTTTTCGAGTTTATTGTGCTTTACTGTCTTTCTAGTATGCATGTTATATGAGCTACACATAGCCCAGTCAAATTAGGACGGATAGCGGGACAGTCAAGCAGACACAGTTCACGAAGGTGCTGGACCACGGAATATGTGACGATGCTTGGCTTTATTTGTTCGAAGGTGATTTCTGGTAGAAGAACCACATGGGTGGCAACAGTCGTGAACTTATTTTTAATTAGGCGTGCTACCAGAATTTAACATCGAATTTAGTAGTTATATTGCCCCACTGATTACCGGGGATAACATCCTTCTTCACAAGGTTGTAACACCGGATACATTGTGCATACATAAGATAGTTATCTGACGTTGCTACAAAACATTGTGATACTGACACGAAAAATCCCATTATTTACTTCCAGTTTTAACCATATAAAGATCAGACAAAGAGTCAATACAAAATAGATTTGTATGAGAAGTGGGTGCTCACAGGAACACTCATGTACGATTTGTATTATGATGCAGCAATCCGAGCGTGGAAAATTTCATTCGTTTTTGCTTCTGACGTTGATTACAAAACCATACACGAACGACATTCTTTTTCAAATTCAATTTTTCCGCAATCTGTGCAATCTTTTCAGATGAGGGTCTTGGCTGAACACTAAAGAATGCTTCAAGTGATCGCTTTTCGGAGTCTGTGATTGATGTCCTTTTACGACGCTTTTCCTCTTCTGCTGGGTCGTAGATTTCCGGATGTCGTTGACGCTCTGCTGCCTCGGCTTCTGCTTCTTCCAGCCATGCTTGCAAGACTGGCTTGAGGGCAACCATGTTGTTGTGAGATAGAGTCAGTGATTCGAAACGACAAATGGTTGATTGGGAGAGTGATCCTACACCGGCTATCTTCAGGTTGCCCAGAGCCTTACCTACATCTGCTTGTGTAACACCTAGTTTGATGCGCCGCTGTTTGAATCGTTCAGAAAAAGCTTCCAGTTCACGAGGGTTGTAGTCTGTCTCCGGAGGTTGGACGCTAACCACATTGCACGTTATGTTTCGATGTCCGAATTGGTTGATCAGGCCTGAAGAGTTGATTCGTGAACGCGATGGGAACGACGGACTTATATTTTGATGATTATGTGTCAGCGGAATAAAACCGCCCATGGATGGTAGCATATGCAAATTTCGTTGTCCATGAAGACTAGCTGCCATCGCTGTCGCTGTAGCCGAATTTAAGTCGGACTGATAATGGAGCAGCGTTGGGCATTTTATTCCAGACGGAAACGATGCGTCCAGTGGGTGGTAAGATTCCACCTGTGTATGACAAGCATGAACCACTGGCGTAGTCTGATCAAAAGCGTCCGTCTGTTCATGAATCAGTGGGTGTTGGAAGTAATAAGGGTTATTAAGATTGGAGAAAATCCTCTGGGGTGCGGTTGATAATGTCTCATTTGGGCAAAACGCATTTGATGACACTTCCTGAGATCGATTCCAGCCATTTACAGTGTTTGGATGCAACAATCCAGCTCCGCAAGTTCGACTATCCAACCACTCTGAGTGCATGGAATTAAAACCTGGAAACCCAATGGGAACATCTGACAATGCTTCATTGTTGTCCACATCTGTAACTTGTTCTGTCCTACTGAGGAGTACGTCGTTTTGCAGCAAAAATGAATCTCTTTCCTTCAGGGAGAAGTCAGGTGAATAGTTGCCGTAGATACCCGCTTTCATATCGCTTGATTCAAAAGAACCAACAGTAGGTGCTGTCTCGTTTTCATGGTAATGCTCGATAAGCTCCCTTTCAGTTTGGACAGGCGATGATGTGGAAGAGTCATCATCCATTTTTCGGCTTTCCACTGGGAAACCCAGTTGACCGTTAACGAAACTGTGTGGGTTCCTATTCATGCAATGATTACTTGCTGTATATGGATAAGAAGTTGGTTGATTTCCCATGAATTCAGACTGCGCCAAGCTATCATGGTCTATTGGATACGATGACCGTTCTGTATATCTATTAAGACATATATTCAGACCTGTTGTAGATTGTGATGGGTGCAATTTTTGTTCGGGGTGTTCCGAAGTGGATTGATCTTGAGTAGAAGGATAGGTTGTATCTGCACGATCCAATCGAAACGTGGAATCCGCAGCCGGTTTGTGCACTAATACTTCCTGATTCTGGCGTTCAGTGTGCGGAGAATCAGATATGAAGGGCCGTCTGTTAGATTGTACCTGGTTTAATGAGATCGCTGATTCACACTGTGTTTGGGGTGATCGATTCTGTTTAATGAAAGATCCGGAAACTTCGAACAGACGTTGATCATATTGCTTTCGTCTATAATTTGCGGCTGTTGCATGAAACGATCGACTGTATGTCTCGAAAGCAAATGAGGTTGACCCATTTACTCCAGGCGTTGCATTAACTGTGGTGCCGGACAGATCTGTACCACAATAGAATTCTTGGTTAGCTGTCGGACAATCGGGTTCACTTGGCCGATAAGCTCTTTCCTGGAGCGCATCAGCAGTGGGACAGATTCGTGTGGTGACCGCGCGGTCTTTAGTTAGTGGAACGTTGTTTCCAGCAAGTGATTGGGTAACTGCTAGCGAATCTGATGGTTGACATTGATCCGAAGTTATTGTTCTGCTTGCAGGATACGATGGATTGGTGTTGAATAGACGATCAAACCACTGATGGCTAGCTATCGCCAACAGTGGATTGAGTGTTGGGGATTCGTTTGCCAGGTGGCTGGTTATCGGACAATCAGCAGCCAGCTGGGTTGCGAGTGTGCGATACGCCGAACAATTTCTAGAATAGTTATCCTCTTTGTTCGCCACGACGGTAGTAAACGGATGGTATTTTACAGCCAAGGATGAATTAGGCAGAACGGACAAATCACCCGCTGCTGTTCGCAAACATCCATTTTCTCTCCCATCTTTTAAGGTAGAATCTGATTCCAAGTGATACTCTTTCAGAGGAGTAATTTCACTCGATAGAGAAATTATCGGCGCGACGGCCATCGGGTTTTGCGTACTGTAAGCAAGAGGTCGAACGGTGTTTGCAAAGTGGATTCACCTAGGTAGATAAAAACAAAATGCAGATTAAATAATCTCTGGAAAAAAACGGAATGACGTGCAAAGCAAGATGGATGGTCTGTGTCGATCTACACTGTCGGGGTGAAAACAAGTTGTAACCCAACTACATACAATCTCCTCGTCATAAGCAGTTATCATAAAACTGGTGGCCGAGTGGATGACAGCATTTTCTTGCAAAGCGCACAGTAGTCGCTTGGACACTCCATTTAGCCAATCTTTATCTGATTAGTCTAAATGAGGTTGGAAACTGTCGTGGTTCGTCGGTTTAAAGGTGAACAATAAAAGCATTACAAACAACAATTCGAGTTCTTGCGGCCTTAGGACAAATTGGCGATGCACGGTACACTGTGTCCATCCACACTAACGGGATGAAAACAAGCTATAACTCAAAACAGAATTTGCTTATGTTAAACCACAGTCTGAATTTTGACACAAAGCTCTCCTGGCTATACTCCGAAAATCCGCCATACACACACGTACAAGTGACTGTGACTGACCGCTGGTGGATGATCTTTTGCCGTGCCCAATGAGGAACCAATGATGTAAAGATTAACACGGTTGTCTCATAAAACTATGACCGGAGTTCTGGTCCAGGTTGTGACAAAAAAGTACCCTTCTGACTTGCTCTGACAAAAGTGAAACTAGAGTGTAGTGCATCATTCGAACTGTGGCCAGCCGAAAAACCCTGAATGATTCCAAAATTTGGAATCAAATGTGAACGATACTCAGCAAATATCTACCATATATACTAGTGCTTTGGGTAAAAATGAAGAGCATTTATAAACTGTATACTAGGGTTCAGAACACCGAAGTGATTGATAAAAGCTGGATATTTTCAAGTTGAACATCACCCACATTCGATCGCAGCGTTCGCATTCGGATAGACTTTCCAGC
>QNGE01002649.1:0-50410 GCA_008508345.1 Paragonimus westermani
CAATGATCGCCTTTCAGATCAACAGAAGCCCGTTGACACTGATCAAGAAAAACCGACTGGATCCAGGGACCTTGGGCCGTTGGCTCGAACCCGTGTATCAATCGCTGAAATCGCTGAAATCAAGCGTCTTTCTGTGGTCTCCAATCCATTGATCCATCGAAACAGTTCAAGGTCGCTTATTTTTGTACGATTATTGGGTACCGCGCACGCGGCCTGGCATAGCATGTGCTCTCCACGAAATGCTTGGGGGTACGTACTGTCCTTTACTCAAAAATGAGCACGGTGCCTTCGAAGATATTTGCAAGAAAGAGCTACATCATATCGGCTAGTCAAAGCTACTGAAGTCGCCGTAGTTACAGCACTTCTGCTTATATTACCTCACTCCTATAGCGACCTCTTAGAATGGCTCTACTTTTGTTGGTATTTCGTTGTGAAATTTGACACTTTCGATCGAGACCTGTTTGTTTAGCCAAATGGTATGCTTTATTTTCGCTAATTTAGAGCTCCTCACTTTTCCGTTCCGCGCGCTCTACGCAGGACGTCTGCTGGTTGTACAGTTGATTTTTCTCTGTCGTGGCAATATACATAGTATTGCGCTGTTCGTTGTCTTCTGAATTATTGCTATTTAGGTAACTCACCGTATCTGGAGTGAAACTTTGTGGGAGAGTCACCCACACCCCAAGGGCATTCCTTGGAACTAGAAACTCAGTGCTGCAGATTTGATCGAAGACACGATATTTTCTCCGTTTGGGTCTGCAGAGCCTGGAACTCTGTCAGAGCATATCGTGAGTGCGACGACAGTAGTTGAGTTCAAAGTTTGTCTTGATCGCCAATTCAACACCTTATCCGTGCCCCAGCATTTATACAGGAGAGTATACTCTCCTGCACAGGCACATGTGTATGCTCGCCTGTCGAATAGCCCACACCAAGTTATGCACACTTACCTACCCGGAGGCCTACTAGTAGACATGCGTTCGTTCATCCTTTATTTAGCCTTCCGACACAAACCAGAAAATAAATGTGGCGTGTAAATATCCCTCTAGCACAGAGATTCCTCGCCTGGGGAAACGGACCCAGTGTGCATCGAAGTGTGGTTCAGCGGCTCCAACGTCGAGGGCGAAATTTCCTGAACATTTGCATAACGAACTGTATGTTTCCGATGAACTTGTGTAAATTATCCAATAAACTTTCCATGTTTATGGATATTTTGGAAAATTCTTTATGGGCGGCGGCGGTAAGCCTGGAGCGCGTAACAAAAATGAAGGGGAATCCGTTTTTTGAAAAAGGGAATTTTGCGAACCGCGTTGAAAGCTTCGCTGGCGTTTTTTCCCCTGGCCCGCGCGGGGCCCTAGTCTCACTGCCCGCGAGGGGCCCGTGCGTGCCCCACAAAGTTTTGCTACTTGGGGGAACTTTCAAAAGCTATCGCTTTCTCCCATCCACCACTTGTTGAATCCATTGAACATGTGTCGAAACGTTTTAACACGTTTTGCTTACGTTAAAGTAAGCAAATTTGTGAGATTGAATCTGTCTCGTAAGTATGAAAACAGACATGAAAGTGCAGCTAACGACCTAACACGTAAGGTCGAATGTCCGGTGGTTCACGAAAATATGTGGAAAAAATCCTCAGAAGCACGTTATTTATCAGATGTTCCATAAGATAGTCACTTGTGAACTGTAGCTGCAGTTGTGAGTATCCAAACCGTCGTCAGTCTTCATGTCAACCTCCCCATCGATGGTTTTTGGGGTGTGTCGAAGTTCGGGTGCGACACCAGAGGAAGACTGAACATTGCTGAAGTCATTCCAGTCGGTTTGCCAATCAAACTACCGGCTGCTCGTTCTGGGATATTTTAATGCTCTCAAGGTGAACTGGCTATCGAGATCTGTCAGTGGTAAAGGCTTCAACCACAACGATTTCACACTAACACGGTATGTTAATGTTGCCACGAGATCCTGACTTGGTCAGATGGCTTCAACGTCAGACAGAACCATAACTCGTTATATCAGCGACATCACAAACGTGTCTCCTGCAGTACCACTGGGAAAAGTGATCACATGACGATTTATTTCTCGCTTGAATGCTCTCTTTCAGTGAAACAAGCACACAAGGTGCAACTNTCCCATTTTTTAGACTGAATCGCTGAAATGAGCAAACTATCTATTTCTCTGTTGCGTGCGTGAGAGTTCCATAAACTACGGTCGTTTTCTCTTTGACCACGTAATTCTTGCAAGAAACTTCACGTTTGTGCTACTGTTAAATTATTCGTTTATGTATGGTTTGCAAGTATCAACAGTGATCGCGCATATCCAAGCGTGCTTCTCACATATGCGTTGGGAAATATATATTATTTATTTATTTATTCAATGGTCTCCGCTGAAACATCTCTAATGGGTACAGCTAAGGACTAACGGGCGGAATGATCGTTGGCGGTCAGTATATACGCACACTCGTTAGAGTGTGGTAGCGGTTCCTACAACGTCCATGTGTACATAGCAAAAATGAGCTTCTGGCTCGGAGAATGTGCCATGTATTGTAACCGTGTGCTCGTGCACTTTGCCGCTTTGGCACTCGATACGCTTTTGTGACGAGAGACGAAAATCTTTGTTCATAGAAGGTCAAACAAAACGTTGTGCATTCAGTGTCCCGCGTTTTACAGGGTGAGATAAACGGTGGGATTGATTAAAATCGGTGCACCGATAGGAAATTCGGTTGAAGTGCCGCACAGAACGCCGTCGACTCGTGTCGGCAGAGGGATGGTAGATGACTTGAGGGACTTACAAGTGGAAACGTCCATCATGTACTGATTGCACTACTGGACAGTGGCCATTTTAGCCAGATCGAAGGAGGGTGGCTGTTCGACCACGTTGACGTCAGGACATGAGGATACATCAGCAACAATATTGGTGTAACCAAGTAGATATCGGATGTCCGTAGTGAACTGAGAGTAGTCCAAATATATGATTTCACTTGAGGAGTAACGATCGGGTTTAGCGCGAAAAGTAAATGCTAAGGGTTTGTGGTCAGTTTGCACAACAAAATGTTCAAAGCAACGGATCGACTAATAAAAAACCAGCAGCCGACGTCCAAGGGTACTGTACTTAACATGTGCTGGTTGTAGCTTTTGAGATAAAAATAGCCAGGGGTTGCTATTTATTGTTCACGGGTTTTTCTAAGACTGAGCCAACAGCAGCGTTTGATGAATCCGTGGTGAGAAGGAGACAGGTGTTTGGACTGTAACTAATAAGACATAGTTTAGTGGCGTGATATGGGGCTTGCTTTATGGCTGAGAGAGTTACTCTGGCTTCCGGTGGGAGCTCGAAGGATTTGCGTTTCGAGTCACCCGAGTCGGTCAGAGGTTTTAAAATGCTCGCGCGATTTGGAATAAAACGCCGATGAATCGTCGAAGCGGGGTCATCCTAGTGGGGATCGGAAAGGTCGAGATAGACTCTAACATATCTGGCAGAGGTATGATGCCGGTTGGATCGATACGATGCTCCAGGAGTTTCATTGAACTAACTCCGAGGGCACACTTATCGATGTTGATTTTGATAACATATTGCGCGTAAAAATTAAAAACGGTAAGTGAGATGAATGTTCCCCGTCAGAGCGACTAGCAACCAAAACATCGTCAATGTGGGTGTATATGAAAGGAGGTTCACGCAACACTTCGTCCATGAATCGCTGAAACGTTTGAGCCGCACTACGAAGCCCGAAGTGTGAACTTGTAGACTTGAAAAGTCTAATAAGTGTTGCGACAGCTGACTACGGAATGTTCTCTTCGGCAACTAGGATGTGGTGATAGAAGTCTACTGGATGTAATTAAAAAAAAAATAGTGGCAGAGACGAGACTTGAAAAAAAATCGTGGATGTGTGGTATGGGGCGCCTGTCTCGGAATGTGCAGTTGTTGAGAGCTCGGTAATCACTGTAAAGTCGCCAATCCTTCAGAGATTTCTCAGGTACCATGTGCAGTGGTGTTTCCCATGAGCCGTTTGTAGGTCAAATTGTGCCAACTGAAGCATATGTTTGCATTCAGCCTCGGTTACTTTGAGTTCGTCAGGGTGAAAACAGCGTGGACGAGGAAAAGCCGGGGAACCGCGCGTTGTAGTATGTTGTTCCACGTTGTACTTAACCGTCTCGGCATGTGAGTATGGACGGGTTAACGAAGGGATCCTTCAGAAGTGCTGCGAAAGACGGTGTTGGTGAAAGAGCAGGCCGGATTCTGGTCAATGCGATCGTCCATTGGACGCCGTTTACTATGCAAGCAGTAGTGTTGTCAATCAGCTCACGCCTCTTGACATCAACGGGAGGGTTAAACTGTGACAAGAAGTCGGCACCGATGAGTGGTGTCCGAACCTCGGAAAGCAGGAATATTAACTGATAACGTCGCCGGAGACTAAGAGCGGAAAAGCGTGAGTTGTCCTCGACCGTTTTCGTGAGACTTTGATTCGCGGCCTGTAAAAGGCACTGATCAGGCTGAGGTCGATCATTTGGTCACGGTGGAATAACGCTGAGCTCGGCTCCGGTATCGATGAGGAGCCGCAAGCCCTGATATGAAACAGGCGACCAGTATGTGTTGAGTCAGCGACAGTCGTCGCCGTTACTGACCGGCCTGTCGATTTGACGGTGATGCGTAGCGAGTTCGAAAGGTGCATGGCTGGGTGCATTTCTTCGCGATCAAGCGCTGGTCGGACGATTGGAGCCTCCCACTAAATGACAATAAATGTGCTCACATGTCACTCAGTGGAGATTCTGGCAATGCTTTCATGATTAATAGTGCATCTAGCACAGTAGATATAATGAGAATCGGTCTGAAAAAAGATCTGGACATCTGGTTGTCTTCTGACTTGTCCTTCACGTATCACCATGAGATGGCGCTAAAAAAGGGATTTGCCGCTGTTATGATGATTGGGCGCACTTTCCCCCGCATGGACGAGAAAGTTTTTCAAACGCTTTACGGGATTTATATAAGATCGCTCCTTGAGTATGCCAATCAAATCGTGTATACCGGCCTGGAGAGAGACATATTAGCTGTTGAGCGTGTCCAGCGCGCGGCTACCAAGATGGTCGCGGGCCTGAGTAATGTTACTTACGAGTCTCGACTTGAAATTCTTTACCTTTACCCACTTGAATTTCGAAGACTCCGCGGTGATTTAATACTCACACACTTCTTCTTTAGATTAGGTCTTGTAGAACAGTTCTTCACTGTAGCGAATGATGACGGCCGGCGAAGACATGATAAGAAGCCTTTCAAGCTTCGTCCTCGAACCTTTCTTAGGCAGCAGTTCTTTTCTTACAGGGTTATTAACTATTGGAACAGCCTTCCTTCTGAGGTCGTCAGCAGCGCTTCTAGGGATCGTTTCAAAGCTTCGATTGATTATCATTTACCTAAAATTGCATTATGCGAATAATCTTGAGCTGTTCTTGGTATTCACTGTAATCCCCAAGAGCGGTGCAACACCGTTTTCAATGATCGCCTTTCAGATCAACAGAAGCCCGTTGACACTGATCAAGAAAAACCGACTGGATCCAGGGACCTTGGGCCGTTGGCTCGAACCCGTGTATCAATCGCTGAAATCGCTGAAATCAAGCGTCTTTCTGTGGTCTCCAATCCATTGATCCATCGAAACAGTTCAAGGTCGCTTATTTTTGTACGATTATTGGGTACCGCGCACGCGGCCTGGCATAGCATGTGCTCTCCACGAAATGCTTGGGGGTACGTACTGTCCTTTACTCAAAAATGAGCACGGTGCCTTCGAAGATATTTGCAAGAAAGAGCTACATCATATCGGCTAGTCAAAGCTACTGAAGTCGCCGTAGTTACAGCACTTCTGCTTATATTACCTCACTCCTATAGCGACCTCTTAGAATGGCTCTACTTTTGTTGGTATTTCGTTGTGAAATTTGACACTTTCGATCGAGACCTGTTTGTTTAGCCAAATGGTATGCTTTATTTTCGCTAATTTAGAGCTCCTCACTTTTCCGTTCCGCGCGCTCTACGCAGGACGTCTGCTGGTTGTACAGTTGATTTTTCTCTGTCGTGGCAATATACATAGTATTGCGCTGTTCGTTGTCTTCTGAATTATTGCTATTTAGGTAACTCACCGTATCTGGAGTGAAACTTTGTGGGAGAGTCACCCACACCCCAAGGGCATTCCTTGGAACTAGAAACTCAGTGCTGCAGATTTGATCGAAGACACGATATTTTCTCCGTTTGGGTCTGCAGAGCCTGGAACTCTGTCAGAGCATATCGTGAGTGCGACGACAGTAGTTGAGTTCAAAGTTTGTCTTGATCGCCAATTCAACACCTTATCCGTGCCCCAGCATTTATACAGGAGAGTATACTCTCCTGCACAGGCACATGTGTATGCTCGCCTGTCGAATAGCCCACACCAAGTTATGCACACTTACCTACCCGGAGGCCTACTAGTAGACATGCGTTCGTTCATCCTTTATTTAGCCTTCCGACACAAACCAGAAAATAAATGTGGCGTGTAAATATCCCTCTAGCACAGAGATTCCTCGCCTGGGGAAACGGACCCAGTGTGCATCGAAGTGTGGTTCAGCGGCTCCAACGTCGAGGGCGAAATTTCCTGAACATTTGCATAACGAACTGTATGTTTCCGATGAACTTGTGTAAATTATCCAATAAACTTTCCATGTTTATGGATATTTTGGAAAATTCTTTATGGGCGGCGGCGGTAAGCCTGGAGCGCGTAACAAAAATGAAGGGGAATCCGTTTTTTGAAAAAGGGAATTTTGCGAACCGCGTTGAAAGCTTCGCTGGCGTTTTTTCCCCTGGCCCGCGCGGGGCCCTAGTCTCACTGCCCGCGAGGGGCCCGTGCGTGCCCCACAAAGTTTTGCTACTTGGGGGAACTTTCAAAAGCTATCGCTTTCTCCCATCCACCACTTGTTGAATCCATTGAACATGTGTCGAAACGTTTTAACACGTTTTGCTTACGTTAAAGTAAGCAAATTTGTGAGATTGAATCTGTCTCGTAAGTATGAAAACAGACATGAAAGTGCAGCTAACGACCTAACACGTAAGGTCGAATGTCCGGTGGTTCACGAAAATATGTGGAAAAAATCCTCAGAAGCACGTTATTTATCAGATGTTCCATAAGATAGTCACTTGTGAACTGTAGCTGCAGTTGTGAGTATCCAAACCGTCGTCAGTCTTCATGTCAACCTCCCCATCGATGGTTTTTGGGGTGTGTCGAAGTTCGGGTGCGACACCAGAGGAAGACTGAACATTGCTGAAGTCATTCCAGTCGGTTTGCCAATCAAACTACCGGCTGCTCGTTCTGGGATATTTTAATGCTCTCAAGGTGAACTGGCTATCGAGATCTGTCAGTGGTAAAGGCTTCAACCACAACGATTTCACACTAACACGGTATGTTAATGTTGCCACGAGATCCTGACTTGGTCAGATGGCTTCAACGTCAGACAGAACCATAACTCGTTATATCAGCGACATCACAAACGTGTCTCCTGCAGTACCACTGGGAAAAGTGATCACATGACGATTTATTTCTCGCTTGAATGCTCTCTTTCAGTGAAACAAGCACACAAGGTGCAACTCAACACTTTGGAAAGCCGTAACACTCACACTGAAGTCCAGGAACCTTCGAATCAGTTACTGGGAATCAGCACTCTTAGATACTCTACACTCTGTGAGATCTCTACTTTGTACGTCCACGAACGTGACACCGCATGAGCGAGTGTTCAGCTTTAATCGACGGAAAACTTCCGGAACATCGCTTCCCAAGTGGTTAATTTCAGGTGGTCCCGTACTTTTGAAGAAACAACAACGAGCTTCCAAATACGATCCTGTATTGGAGGAAGTTGAATTACTGGACTGCATCCCGCAGTATGCACACGTCCGACTGCCGAACCGGAAAGAAGAGACGGTGTCGGTGAAACACCTAGCTCCTCGTGGGGAACCCGACGACTCTGAAACCTCCGAATGTTTAGCTGACGCTAATTACCTGATCGAGGCGACAGTAATGTGTTCCAACGATGAGGCCGCTGACTCTCCTACTCCAACCAATTATGAATTATTAAAGCAAAAGCAGCAACGTCTTCGTCCGTAGAATCTGAGGAGCCGCGAAACATAGTCATAGCTTTCCCGCAATTTTCTTCCTGACAACGACATACATTTGTTTCATTTCGTCCATTTATTAGTTGGGGAGAATGTACTAACATTTGCGTATTACTAACATTTGGTCATACTTCACGTTTGCTTATTCGTATCACTCATCATTATCTTTTATAGATTACAGCCAAGAGTAAAACCTTACTCTACGTGCCTTTGTCTTCTAACGACTCAACGTGTCATTTACTGAATACCGTTTTTCTGACTCATTACAGGCCTGTTCTCAGTAAATGTATCGACATACTTGCTGTGTTTGGCCGTCGTTTCCATCAGTCAGCCCATATGAAGTGGAATGATCTCATGTGTAATGTGGTTGCTCGTTTGCATGTGTATGCATTTGAGAAGACTCGGGCCACGTCATCAGTTAGTAAACCAGTTGAGTAGAGCGCTCCCTGATAGTTGGACCACGTACTTTGCATGTTAGATGAGCATTTATCGGTCTGGTTCCTACTTACTGAGGTCACCAACAGTTGGACAAAGCCACCTGAATGCCAGACAGTAAGATGGTTTTTAAATGTGAAAATTGTGGTCGTTCTGTTGAGTGAAGTAGGTAGGTATCGCCTTCCCCGCTGAAAGCCTCATACTCACCAAAATCGCTTGTCAGAAACGCCCTTCGAGATGGCATCGTATAACATTCAATAGTGGGTCTACATCCACCACGCTTTTCGTTCTTCTGTTGAACGTTGTTTGATTCATTTTTTCTTCTTCGGTCCTTTTTTCGTTCATTTCATTGATATGTTAAACAGCAACTTACGTCACAGTATGTTGGTATTGATCCAACAAAATAAAACCCTGTCAATGATCACTGTCGACAATAGATCGGCAATGAAAAACCACATCTCAGCGCGTTGACCCCGTGTATTATAACCGACCTTGGAAAATAGAGTGCACAGAGAAATACGTCAAGCTAGCGAGGCACGGAGCAAGTTGTGTTTACAGCCCCGGGCCGGATGTTACAAAATGGGTAGCTTGACTAGAACAAAATCAGCTACAAAACCAAAATAATAGAAAATATATACATGAATGCGACTATCAAAATATTATTTATTATAGTCGTTACATTTATCTTCTGGTCAGGCTCACGGCTGTTGTGAATGAATGAATGAGTGAATGAACAAATCAAGATACTCGTCTAACAATTTAATGATGGATGTGTACGAACTGCTTGTCAATCCACCTATGTCCAGCATTGGTATGACCCTGATGAGCATTCCGTAGAAATCACGTTTGCGAGCCCCTTGCCCAGAGGGTTGTTTTAAATGTGCACTGCGAATACATCTGAAGTGGACTTTTACTGATGAGGCGTATCTTGTGAACAGATGTTGTTTAGTTCATTTTGTTCCCGAATACGACAGTGACCACCTGGCAGTGAAACGTAAACTTCAGATGAGTCTGCCTAGAGGCCGAGAGGGTTGTTTGAAACTGTGGATAAAGTAAATCGTTTTATCAAATACTCAGCGATTGCTGTTTTCCCTGAGCTTTGCCTGAACTGGTATTTAACGAGTGGTTAATGAGACGTTTTGAAAAAGATAGCTCACACAATTGATCTCGGCAACTTGGCGGATGAGCTGAACCTTTTGAGCATCAGTTCAACTGGCCTGAGACAACGCGTTCAGTTGTGATCAGCGGGCACGTTTTACGCAGCTGTGATTACCCCGACGATCCTTTGCCGAAAACGGATGTGATTTCGAGACCTAACTAATTGAAGCCTCAGGTTCCGACTTCCTTCCTCCAACTTTTTCAAGGTCGATGCTAATTGATTGTTATCTAACGGAGCATGCTCCTTCATAATTGAGCATTAAAGGGGCGCCTTATAGCTTGTGCTTATCTACAGCCATTCACACCATCCAGAAAGATGCTAGAGTACCACGTGTTCACCGCAAAGACGTTAACCTTTTCTCATTCAACCTATCCTTCGCATATGAAAGAATCGTGGGTCTCGTAATGTAGCGACCTCCGAAACATGAAGGGTTTTCGCCCTGCTTCAGACACAGAAACATTAACGATTTTGTCCCGCCCAACGATCTTGGTTTTTAAACCCAAAAACGATATTTATCGTGACTGTCTGACGTGCTCTCTGGAGCTGTCTTTATCATAACGAAGTCCAAGTAAAGTATGCCCGTTTTTTGACATTGCATGCTTGCTACTTCACAGCAGGACTCGATTGGGACGCGGTGTGACGACTTGCGCATCTAGATGATGTATTGGACTAAACTAGATAGTTCGATGATCTTACCGATAAAGTCACTTCTGCCGAACTTAAACTTTTAGTAAGCCAGTAGGTAAATGTCTGACTAACTGCAGTCTCCTGGTGCTGCAGATTGTCAACTGTTAGTGGGCCGCCACTTCCCGAGAAATTGGCTGAGTATTTTAACAACTTTCCCGCACATTTTTAAGTGTCGTTGCAGCGCCTCAACTGACGTAACACCACGAACAGCCACGAGGCTGTTAATTCCTTATTGCATACATAAATCGGGTCGCTGTGTCTGCTACATACAACGGGCCCGATGGGTGAAATCGCACGTTTACCCATTTCGGCCTCTATTTCCAGTAATCACTCTACAGCTTCCACAGCAGGTGCAGCTAATCATCGCAATACTGTATCGGTACGTCCCATGTCTCACTAATTTGCTTCCGGTTTCTATCATACTTTGCTGAGGCCTAGAGTGCGAACTAACACAGGCGCTCTTAACGTTCGCAGTCTGCAATACATAGGTCAACAAACCGCCCCCCCCTTGGAACTTAGACTCGTTAAGAACCAGCGTCCGCTACATTTCAGAGGCGACTCCGAGACAGTAGTCAACGTGTGCACTCGATGTTGGTTGTGCGCTTCGGGTAATTCTTTGGCCATCACTATCGGTTAGTCTGGAACAAGTACAGTCCTATTAACAACGGTATCAGTTGCAGATTGGGTTCCCGTTATCAATAGGCTCTGTAGCATCCACTTAGCAGGTTTCCTTCAGGTCAGCCCTAAACGCCAAATCTTCGAAAATGTTCTTATTGCCTTTATTAGATCGTCCCTTTTTTTGCGCGCTCAACGGTTTTACCGAACTCCAGAGAGGAGAAAAGGCACCGCCTTTCTAAAAAAAACGATTCAGAAGTAGCCCTTGGGAGCTCTGAATATATCGGGTGAATCGATTACCATACGTGGCGGACAAGATGCCGAACAAATAAGAGTAGGTTATCAAATATGCCAATCAAGTACAAAGAGCCTGGCTGGAAATTCTATCTGAATGCGAAGGCTGCGATCAAATGTGAGTGATGGTCAACTTCAAAATCAAGTATCAAGCGAACCAGACGAGACGGTCATATGTGGCTATCGGGGCTTCAGAACGAATCACAGTAAAGCCCAGATAACATGCATGCGTTCGT
Organism: Paragonimus westermani; assembly: GCA_008508345.1. Taxonomy (NCBI): domain Eukaryota; kingdom Metazoa; phylum Platyhelminthes; class Trematoda; order Plagiorchiida; family Troglotrematidae; genus Paragonimus; species Paragonimus westermani. The sequence goes on from QNGE01002649.1 coordinate 11,524, forward strand.
CCGCAAGGCTGCATTCTGGTTGACCGATATGACGCGATTCACTTTGACTGGTTTGTTAAGGGATGTGCCTCTTACCATTCTGCTTATGCTCCAACTGACTTCAGTGACGTCAGTGTCAAGGTCGCCCATTTCTCGGAACTGTTCTCCTTAGGTCGACATAGTCGTTATAATAATTTTGGCCGGCGATGTGAACATCCTGGTTGGTTACCGTGCTAAAACCTAGTTTTATTAAGGTACCTTCACATCGCTGAGATAATAAAAATGGCTACTCTTGTACCTCTTCGCCCTGATCCTAGGGTGTTTTTAGTCATCGTCATTCTCAGACATCGTGTGTCATCTGTATATTTGACATCCTCCTCCCAGTTTGACCTGATTGCTGTTAGTTGTACATAGCGTGGCTATATTCAGGACTGCTTTTCTTGTTAGAGCACCTACTTAGATCCAGACCGTACGTTGTCCCTGCGTTCTTGGTTTCATTGGGCAATGCCACCACCGACGACAATAATTGACTCTCGAGAATCTAACAAGATCATCAGTAAAGCATAAACATCGGATCAGTTTAGAGTGTAAGTTGGGCAGTTCTAACGCGGGCGATTTCAACAGCTCCTGAACTCAAATCTCAGGTCATTCATGAAGCAGGCTCTGTAGCATGCCGCATGGTGGTTTTTAGGTTAAACGAACACTAGATCTCGGAGAAGTCTCTGGAATTGTTAGATACCAGACAGAATGTTTCTTAAGGCAGTGCATGTAACTAGCTTAGGAGGGATATCCGTAAGAGGCGCAGGCGTGACGTGGTGGCAGGTCGTGGGTCTTGGCTAACTGCGAGAGTTCATGAGATGAAAACCGCGTTGGCTTTACAGAACACCAGCAGACCCATCGAGCTTGTCCGTACTACTGGCCCAGTACGTTCATTTTTCAATGGAACTGTCGACGCGGAAGACGGCAGACACTTCCGTAAGCTCAGGAATTTAGACCAGCTTTGCTGGCTCTCTGCCTCTGTAATGTTATCCCCACAAACTTGTAATATAGTGCCCTGGCCGATAGGTTTAGAACTACCAATCAAAACAGGTTCGGTATTGCATTTCAGCTTTCAAATACAATAGGGTTGGTAGCCAGGATGACCCCATGCGAACACTTTCGAGAGAAGGTGACAGAACATTGACCTCAGTTGTCTCTATTTGTGTGGACGATGGGGGGCACTCCTCTTTGCCGGAGTCACTCAATAGTAGTTGTCTTCAAGACATGAGCTAGGAGCTTCTATAAAACCCATGGGATCAGCTTGATGTCAGCCTTCTGACACTCATTGTACTTCGCCGAATCACTACACCTCGGGAGACAAATATTTTCTGATCCTGACTACGCTGACAACATGATATCGCTGTTTGACAGTACTGAGTCAACGTAAACACTGTCAAACTATTTCTCGCTCCCAAATACTTCAGAATGCGCTTTGTAGCCTTAAAATGCAATATGCTCCTCTAGACTGCTGCGATTACGTAGATTCAATGTTGGGTACTGAAGTTGTGTGGGTTTGTCCTGTTTAGTTACGTAGGAAGTCTCACCAGAAGCAGCGAGTGAATAAGAGATAAAAACGGAACTTCGCACTTCCATAGTTCAGGCGGTCCTAACAAATCTGACGCATAGCATTCAATAGAGAGGGATCTCTCTTAAAACTAATGGTCACTTACATAAGGCAACTGTAACAGCCTTGTCGCTTTACAGTTACGAGACTTGGTCACTCGGACTACGTGTGATTTATTTGCAAGATGCAGGCATCTTGACTTTGGGTGTTTGAGTTTAGACCTGGGTGTTTTTAGTTTTTGGGTCCCTCAGTTTTCTTTTTTCCACTAAAGATTGACGTTCTCTTCGAGGTCGCACAACGGTTAGATAACATCACTACCGATACATTGCCATCTTTGATGGTAATAGTGATGATTACCCATTCTAGGTGCTGAGCGCATTTGCGGGCATCTGTCGAGGGCGTTCTCTACTTCTTTCTACTTCTTTCTGTTGATCTACCGTCGATCACATTTCATGTTATTAGTGATATTCATTCCATGCAGTTATGATCACATCCCTGGTGCTGAGTGCAGCTCGAATGGCTTGTTTACGTTTCTCTTACATCCTTCCTTTGTTTTTATGGAGACTTCTCGTTGTGCCTATACAATTTAAGCTGGTACACGGTATTTATGAGTTGTGTTACAGAATCCACTATTAATTTCAGGCAAAGTATGACCGAATGCGTTCAAAGAGTTCTCACTGCCCGAGCGGCACTTCACAAGGCTTTGCAGGAACATCACTTGTACATACCCAGACAGACCGAGATTTTGCAGTTGGCTGATGAATTTGATGCATTAAAAGAGGCAAGTTGCTAATGGATTTTGGTCGTTTTACTTTCTCAATGTCATTTTTAATGTTTCTCAAGGTGATCTACAGTTAGCAGGTATACCAATGTAAAATTGTTATTTTCGTCTGTTAACTTCAGTACTCCTTTATGGCTAAGGATAAGTGGTATCTCATTCTTATCTGGTTACCTGTAGGTATTATGTTTCTTATATATACTACTTATGGTAGAAATGGGAATTCTAGTCATCGACATGTCAGAATGTGAGCTGGGCCCTTTTCACCGGCATGGGAAGACAATTTGATGCCCGTGTTTTTAACCGAGTTGACGGATCATTGTCTACTCGCATCGGAAATTGAAGAATGTTTTTAAATGTTTATGTTATTCGGATGAACATTAGCGGAAACCGGATTGCAGTGCTTGTTGGACTTCTTGAGTGACTAGTCATCACCCTAAACTTGCATGAATCACCGGTTTACCGTCGATCCAACAAATTAAGTGATACATAGAACCGATCTAGTGTGCCATGGACCCTTCGGTCTAAAAAATCTGGTTGGTCAAATCTGTATGTTCTTCGGATAGTTTTCTATTTGTCAATGTTGCTTTTCATGTGAATTGTATTGACCACCTTGGCCGGATTAGTCTCATCAAATTGAGCGTGTGAACCAATTGGCTCATTCATTGGTACGCTTACCGTCCGTCTTTATGAGGTGCAAACACAGCGATCTACCTCGCTGTTTTTGGGTAAGGTTTTCAAATAAAAGACTAGGCTGAGATTCTCAAGGCAGCCACCTTTTCCGACCTATGTGCTCATGATGGATGATGCCAGTGAAACTTGTGTCGTCATTTACATTCATTATGGTGCTTGATTGACATAAATTGGAATTGGCATTATGATTAAACACACCAGGCGTTGATATATTGCTGTCAGTGACGATGACTGAGTTCAGTGTAAACTATATGTGGAGCCTAGTCATCTTCCGTGGCTGCGAGCCGGACGTGAGGCGACTTCCGACATTCGATCATCTTTGTTTCAGTTTTGTCGCACATGTCGGTGGCTCCAACAGGCGAGAAAATAAACAAAGGTGAGGTTAAGAAGCGGGTGTTTGGCGATGACTGTGAAATGTGTTCATTCCGTTGGTTTTTAAGATGATTAAATCATGAACTAGGGATACCAATTAACAGGCATTCACACCGACCGCTCTTCGCCGATGCTGCCTGCGGTCCTCGTGAAGTTTGAGGTGAGTAAACAACAGTTTGGTGTAGACAGATATCGACAACTATCACTAGTTTATTAGCTCATGTGGGCCAGATTCGTCTCCCAGGCTGGGGCTCTGGTGACTTACGAAAGCGGTAGCCAGAAATGTACGTTGTAGTAAATCAGGTTTGGTATCGTGAATGCTTCCGTTGTTTGGTTGCGTTGTCTCTAAAGTAGATGCGGTAAACTGAGCGGAGCTACGGAAGTCATAATGAAGCTGTCTCAAAGATAGCACCGCACTTTTTCCCAATCAGATTGTTTGTTTGCAAGGTGTAGGTACGTTACTGTTTTAAGTCTAGACGCACGGTGTTTGCATATTAGGCTCTATTTCTTCCTTTTTATCCTTAATAAGGGGGCTTGATTTTCTCTCATTTCGTTGCTTTTGTGTGACTGCAATGCATCCGTCGTCCACTGATGCATTATCTTCGATGGTGTTGACGATAACCTGTGCTCAGTGCTCTCTTTCCTTGGAGAATACTTAGGTGAGGTAAGAATGTGGTTATTGACGTTGGCGACCTAAAGGGTGACCACTGCCAGCTTACAAACAATCTCAGTTTATCTCTCCTACGTTGTCAAGAACACAGTGGACTGCAAAATATACTTAAGTGTTTATCGTATTGTCTGAACACGGTTTCTCGTCTTTTCCTTCTCTCAATGATGAAAGCTTAGAGATGCACCATAGAGCAAATCTATTTGGAATGTTTTTCATTGGGACATTGATAACCATTCAATTTCGGACTGTGATTTCGCATCGTTCGACAAACTAGACTGGTTTTACCACATTCTGACGCTGTTCTTCGAGCAGTCTTCACTCACCGTTTTCAGTCTCCCATATCGGCTGGTTACCGTTTCAGCGACCACGTAGACTAAGCAGTGATTTTATGTCTCATTGGAATTCTTGATAGCTGTCCATTGATACCACCGAATTGTGAACACCCAAGTATCTTACTCCGTATTTTTCAACAAATCCATTGAAGCGGACGTTTTTCGAACGTGTCTTTGGAAACTATTCGCATATTGTTTGTCATTTGACCGTACGTGCATCGGTCGGTGCAGTACCCACTGTGTTCCTCTTTTTCCGGACCTATTTTCTGCCCCGCCTTCTCACTTCTTTTAGCACGGACTTCCCATTTGCTAAATTTTCTTCCGGAGTTTTCCTCGTTGGCCGTCTTCTGCTTTTAGTTTGATGACCCTCTTCGATCCTCTAAAGACGAGACAACCCTTTTCGCTGTTTTCACTAGTGTACGAAAGTTTCAGTGACAACAAGAACCCGATTGTCTGTTTTCACTTCTCGAGTATCTTTTATCATTGATTTTACCCGATCTTAGGGTCGGAGTTCTGACCGCTAATGAGTGGGTGTCCCAATCGAGGAATGTAATCCAAACGTAGTGACATGTCACCCGAGGCAAGAATCAGCATTCGGCTTTGAGTACTCATTCGGTGCTATCATGGGTTGGGTCGCCAATCTACAGTGATACGGGAATTTGATGTCTTCTCCTGACTGGACTAACTTTTGTTCATATGAGACATTCAGCTGCTTGTGAACGACATCAACACGTGTAAATAAATGCGAAGATGGAAACATTGTTGGAAATTGAGCGGAATAGGGACGTCACGACATCAAATCAAGTACACCACAGTCGTACTTTGAGCTTACATCAAACGACGGCCGGTTAATGGCACCAATGAGAAGTCGAACGTGTCTTCACTTTGGTAGCCATCCCATCTGAAGACTCGATTTGGTCTCCTGAGCGTGTGCGTCGGTTCTGCGCTCGAACCGCATTTACTTGTGACACTGACATAGTTGCAAAACAAAGTCCTAGAAGCTATCACCGATTAAACATGTTGCAAGTACCCTTTGAATTACACTTCATGTTCATCTCCGTACTGCCGGGATTATTCTGACTTTCAAACAGTCTGTAGACTGTGTTTTGTGTGATGACTGCATGCGTCGAATTTGCCTGCGTTTATCTGATATTGACAAACTGGTATAGTATTCCAGCTTACATACGCCTAGGTGCCAAACGAAGGTTGTCTGTGAGTCACGCGGTTCATATAATTTCGTAGTGTGCATGTGTTGCTTCCTAGTTGATAACCTGGGTTGAATTAAAGCACCTCTATTAACGTGTGTGGTTGGTTGGTGATCTTGACGGCGAGAGTGGAACTATCTTTGGTACATTTGGTGCGCATGTAAAGTTAATCGAATATAGGCCTTCTGTCCGGACGTGACAGTGAACAGAGCGGTGGGCTTCGTTTTGTGACTGTTGTACTTTGTGGATAAGGGCTGCACTCCTCGTGAGGTACAGGCCACAAGCCCATATACTTAACTCAATATGAGAACACAGTGCAATGCAGAACACTGTTACAAAGCTTTCAGGGTAAAACATCTTGACCATTCTAGTAAGTGACCGGTGTACCGAATGCACCTTCCTAACAATTATTGCACAGCTCGAGTGCAGATATCTTTTAGAAGGATCGTTTCCAGATTTCTTCCACGGATGGTGGTATTTATCTTCATCATCAGATCAACTTTGAGCTATTCCCGTCGGTGCAATGGCTCGGGCTGCTGTTGTTCCTGTCAATGTTTCACGAATTTGCGCAGCAGTAATTGTGTACCGAAGTTTAACGAGGGAAAAGGAGAGAAAATAGATAAACAAAAGGAGCTGAGTTTCACGAAACGGAAAAGTCATCGTCACTGACTGAGGCGCAGTGCCATATTAGAGAGTGTTTCTAACTAGCAGTGTAGGTGGTCGCGAACTCTCCATCCTGGTAGACAGCACCTACCTACCTTGCTCAGCTGAATGGTCAAGACTTTCATGGCCCGTGACCTCGTCATCACTTGGTCGCCTTGCGGTTCCTTTCAACCGTCAGCAGCCACACCAGACAATGTGCGGTGTGGTAGACGCTCCACCATATCACGTAGTGCCTAGCCCACCTAATGAAGACTGAATTTTCACTACCTCGGAAATCGGATGCAAACTTACACATTTCCAAAACACGCGTCGACAGCCCGTCACTTTGCTCGCACAGTGAGGCCATTTGATGCAGGCTAACTGACAGAGACAACGGTAGTCGAATACGGAAAGTCTATTTGCATCTCCCGCACGACTGGACTAGGTCTCTTGTCCACAAAACAAGACTGAACGTACATGCGTTGCAAATTCTGTTTTTCATCGACAAATATACTTGGGACGTCACAAATGACGGAGGTTGGTGAATGCGCTACGAATCTGCTGCTGGATCAGACAGTTTTGAACAGCCACTCATTCATATCTATTTGATTTATAAATTGGCCTTATGATAGGCGATGTGTGATACGTACCGTTCATCGTAATACACATTGCAACTGCTGTCTATTCTTTGCTATAGAGTATGCCCTCGTTGACCGCAGTGTGCTCTTTGGACGGCGACCGCAACCGAACTGCTTCGGCAGTACATGCGGACATTGTTTCCACACTGCAAGAAGCTCTGGACATGCATTCGAACTGTACCTATCTGCTGGAAGTTCATCGTGCAATCGAACTGCTTTCGACCTCCGTTCGCCAACTGTGTCAGTGTGTGCAGAAGCCACATCCATGGGCTCTACACGATGTTGTGGATGAGGAGGAGGGCGTTGATGCTTGGATCGATGACATCAAGAACGACCGGACTAGAGAAATAGGAACGCATGAGGATGATATTTTGGAGATGGATCCGGTCGAACTGGAACCCGTGGTACAGACGGGGGATTCAGACATTGATGGGGATACGTACAAGTATGTCTTTCCACCTCTGTAGTTGTACTATTCTTGTGATTTGGAACTTTGTTTCTTTAACTCGAACGTCACAGTTAATTTCAGCTGTCACATTCACGTATACTTGTGGGTTAGCCTCTTTCAAAAAGAAGCTCTAGACTCAAATTTCGCTTTTACTGGACCTCGTTGGTAGTGCATATCCTTCTCAGTACCGGGATCTGAATTTCTGTCACGTCTTCATAAGAACCCTGTTGGCAATGTGCCATCGATTTCGTGTCATATGCGCTCGAATTATCCTTTGTAAACCCTCGGTCGCATTCGTTTGTGAGTAATGCTCAGATTACCGGATCACCTTGAAATGAGACGTGGTGATTGCCCCCCTTAACTTCAGTAGATGATCCCATGATTAAGGATTCCACTCAAGCTGAAATCACAAATACTGGGGGATATATTATTTACTAATGAGTAGTAAGGGATTCCGAATAGTTTGGCTTGGAAATCATCCACAATTGATCGTAGCTTTCGCATTCCTATGGACAAATCACTCAATCCTGTTCGAGACAAGCTGCAGGGTTCGGGCAGTGTAAATGGTAGTCGGTGTCCTTGCTAACTAACCAGCCAGCTGTCGTGGACTCACTATGGTCACGTTTTGACTTCACAACTTGTGTTACGGGATAAGAGTCTTACCATCCTCTCGAACACCGGCCATTCTGTGCACATCCTGAGCCTGTCAAAAGAATCGTCATTTGTCATGGCTATCATCTTGCTAGCTGTCTATCTTATGATCACTGTATGCTCTTCGTTCTATCTGCTACACTGCGGGTCAATTGGCGTCCGTCAACCGACTCATATCTGACTAGAAAGAGGACAGGTTCCTCATTTCCATTCGTTGCACTTTTCACTTCCCACTACTAAAATCTTCTTTGCAGAGCATTATCCATTTTGCTATCGCTCGGTTCTCTCACGAACCCACTCTGTCTGTCATCGCTCCCTCAAAGTATCTTACACGGCTGGACGAAGAGCTAACAACGCAGTAGATGCGACCACTTTCTGAAAAGGACAGCGTTTTTGTTGCAAGACGGCTCATAAACTCACTTGCAAAATTTTATCCGTCGACCAGAGTATTATCATTTGGACACATCCTGTCATTTCGGACGGGTGCTACTAATTCTCAGTGTTCTTGCAGTACGTTCTGGTAGATTAATTTACTGACGGCTTGATGCTGAAAAAACGCTTCACTCTTCTCACTTGGCGAGATAGCTCATGTTTGGATTGACTCAGCATCACCTTGTATTATGGGAATATTGACGTAGTCGTTAAATCACCTACCTCTACGTTCCCGTACACGCATGTTGTCCCATCCGACTGCGTTTAGCGTAATCATGATTCATCAATTCACATTCTACGTCATCACAAAATTTTTTCATTTGACGGTCAACATGAGGAGCTCGATGGAACTGTGTTGATTCGAGTGACTGAACGAGCCGTATCCGGTTGTAGTCACGTAATCGGCCGGTAACGAGAAGCTTGCAATAATTACAGTGACAACTTGTCTCGCATACATTAGGTGAATACTGATGGAGGAATCCACTTTTTCCGTCCGAACTCGCTTCCTACCTCGAGAACACAATTTTATCCAATCAGAATGAGCAGAAATGTCGTGAACAGTCGAGAGGTAGCCTTCGCTATTTTTTTTACTTGTTCGGCCCTTATTCCGTTATACTCATTGGTGGCTTAGTGGCCCTAACCACTTTTTGATGTCCTTCGATTTTCTGACTGGAGGATGTTTCTGGGTCGTTATGTACCGTATAAGTACTTTGCATTTCCCTCCTTGTTACATACGTTGTTGGAGCGGAACAAGGTTGCTTTTTGCATTCGTCTTTTGGTTTGTCTTGGAAGCAACGGGCGCGGACAGCCCCGTTATTTTCGAGATCAATATTCCCCGTGTTGGTTGTTATGGGGAGAAGAATCCGATTCCCATCGATCGCATTAGTCTACCGTGTATGAACCAGCGTATTCGTTCGAGGGTTTACACCAAACAGTGCAAATAGAAAAATGCAGCGAATGGAAGGTGTACTTTTTTCATGTCAGATTCGATCTAACAAACTCAGTAATTATCTGTGGCCCTGTCTTTTGTCTAACAATGCAGAACATGCGCGTTTTCTCAAGAATATTTTACACGTCGAACCCCTTTAAACCATTTGAATAAGGCGATCAGAAGTCAATTTTTTCGAATCCATTTCACGCATCTTTGCCAGTTGTTCGAATAGTCTTAAACCCAAAAATAGCTGTTGTTAATTCAATTGACAGACGTACGGATCGATTTGGATTGTGAGTGGTACTCAACTTAACCTACGACAAGTGATAATGATCATTTAATTGTTTTGGAGCGTATTGTGCAGGTTGTCTGTGGCTAAGCGATGACTTCATGATATTTTAAAGTTTTCCACTTGTGAGTATTTATTAGAACAACAAGCGACGAGCCAATGCTGACTTTGTGACTTGTGATCAGTAAATGTTTTGTGATGGTGGATGCGGCGGTTAGCACTGTGTCGTTTGCCGGGTACTACGTTAATCTACTTGTTGGCCACTCGGGTATATGCCTCTCAATTCTGGGTTCAAGCATCCTTTCTGTTCTACTAATGTTAATGTTTCCGTAACTGTAGAAGAACTGATGGGTACAATAAATGCTAGAACTTATGGGAGTTCGTTTTTTTATCGAAGGTAGAGACGACCGAGTCGTTTATATACGTGAGACCAGCTGTATTTTCTCATCCCGTTGAAAGAGCCTAGATAAAATAGTCAACACTTCTAGTTTTAATAGCAAGTGTTATGTTATGTTTTCGTCACATTTTTAACCATGTTCATTCTTATAGTACAGATATGGAGTGGATAGTCCCCACCAAATTAGCTGTGTAACATTCACACCGAGAACCGTGTAACCAATCAAAGTCTTAAGTTCCAGATTGGCAGGATGGCTCACTTGTCGAAATACCGAGTCCCACCGTAGCACCCGTGGTTTCCCATTCTTGAAGTCGTTGTCTAGGTTTGGACTAACTAGCAATGTACATCTGGTCATCCTGAAAGTCACCACACTTCCGGGAAATCAAAGTCGAAAGAATTTCTCGCATCCTAACTTATTTTTTCGAGGTGAAATAGACATAGTGGCTTTTTTTTTACCAACTTCACACATGCCTTTTCACGCTGCATCTTCAAACGCACGGTGCTCTCCAAGATCATGTTCTCCTAGGCATTCCTCTTCAAGAAGATGGTCCAGAGTGCTGAAATAGATGAATCCGGTAAATATAATGAATAAGGTAACGTTTCAATACACCTTCAGTGCAAGTTTCGAGTAATTAATTTTACAGCATGTGATCTGGCATTGTTGTGCTAAACCCTTGGATTTCACCTGTCGATCAATGCCAGTTGTCGCGTCATCAGTCTCTAGTAAACAGCTTCCAGCTCCGTAAGGGTCGCATCAACCACTGGAAGCGATAATTAATCAGTCCACCAGTAGACCACCCAAAAAGCAACCATGGTCTTCTTCGGTTAAAGGCTGCACTTGCGTATCGTCCGTAGAAGTCCATTTTCGTCAGGCCAATGTGCACAACTTGACTGAAAAAGGTTCAGGTTTATTTCGCAGTGTCAGTGAACTGTACACCTCCAAGCGTATTTTTTACTCCAGTCTCTATCAGGTATTCCTTTTTTTTCCCTGTTGCACTCAAGCAACTCTGCACAGTACCGGATGGTGCACCATGCTCGTTCGCCAGGTCCACACGGCTTCCATTGGCACTAAATTCCTTCATTCCGTTCATTTGATCACCTAAACTAAGGGTTGGTAACCTTCTTCTAGACGAGGGCTAAATGTCGTCAGTGAGCGGACAGCCAGCCGCATTTATTCATAACAGCAGTTCTGAAATTTCCTTACCTTGTCGCTCCCCAGCTTCTTTAGTACATGGTCATCGTGTTCTTGAATTCGGTTACTTTTTATAGGTGCCGAAGGCAGAATAGCGACAGCTAAACCTATCTGGTGTTCAAAAGCCAATGTGATCGCTGAACAATGGGATTGCACTACCTCATCAACCGGAGGTAAAATATCAGTTAGAATAAATCGTAGATCCACATTTTCAGAAGTTTATTTTCCTTTCCTGTCTAATGCTCCATCATTGCTTCTTGTCTTTCCTTATCACCACCTGGAGGGCGATATAGCTCATTTTTAGGACCATCTATGGTTAACAACCGATAATAAAACGAAAGCTGATGTGTATTTTATCGAAATAATTTTCGAGTCTTCAAGTCGTAACTGGATGAAATCAATGTAATGCTCCAAACCTTTTTATCAGGTGAACGTTCCACAATGTTATGCAGCAATTTGGTTGAAACCAGGTGCAGAACATTGTCCAGGTGAACATCAGTCAGCAGGATTCGTGATTTGTTCTTTATATATAACATTTTTAAGAAGGGTCGATTGCGCATTTACGTACCATGGAACATCAGTGTCATTTAATATTGAACGGTGAAAACTTCATTTCGGAACCACTGGCTGTAGGTTGCCTGTTCTGTGTTCTAGAGGCATTCGGGGTAGCTTACCACAGTGAGTATCTTCGAGAGGCACTTTTCATGACGTTAATCTTGTGAACGGTTCATAGATTACTGTTTTTTTCGACACTTCTTCGCCAACCGTTACCTACATGTTTCCAGCTGTCTTAGCTTAGTGTCTCAGTTTGAAGTCACAGCCTGTAGGAAGTGAAAATGGGCATCTTTTCATGTCATGTTATATGACTAAAACTTGTTGAAAGTGTCCATGTCAGCTGTAATTGAAAAGAAACTTGAGGTCCTTGCATATGGCACATTCGATTACTTCTTCTTAACAGTAAAACACGGGTTCAGCCATCACAATTCGTGCGGAAACGCTCAAAGTGACCTGATATTATATGATGGCAAGCTCACTGCAGTGTATGTAGTCTGAAATAGTCCGGGTTTGATTCTCAGTTATATTGACTGCTTCGGTTCTCATGTAGATATACCAGGGCTATCAAGCTCATATATGACTCGGTGCCTACGAAAAACGTATACCTGTGGGTTTCAAGAAATTGTCGGTTTCTTGATGACGTCTGTAGCCTTTCATTTTAACTCCTGTTTCTAACCGTTTGTTTTGTATCGTCTTTTTTCATATGCTTTTCAGATTGTGTACTGAGGCCGTGGTTTCCTCGTTAGAAGAAGTGGAAAGCCTGCTCAACCAGCCTACAAAGTTCAATAAAGACAATACCCTCGTGTTTCAAGGTTTCCGCCGTACCCTACAAGACTGTAAAGTAGGTTGACATTGAAATTTTTCCACTGTTCAATGTGTGAATGTCGTTACTTGCAGAAGGGTATTTTGGTGCTGGTGAATTCCAGTATGAACTGTTTAAGAAATCCTGCCGAAACAGTCAACCCCCTTGATCTTTTGGTGGATTCCATATGAACCGGTGGAGCTGTTGGATAGTTTAGTCTGAATATGAAATTTTGTCTCAGCTTTATGGCGCTTATCGTTCGTAAGCATGCTGTTCCCACCGGTTATTCGAATCTAGCCGAAGTTCAGTTTTTTTTCACAGCTGGATCTTTTCTTGATTTTTGAGCTTTTAAAAGGGTCCTATGCAGAAGAACCTTGTTCTTCAGATAAAATGAAACACTGACATCACTCCATTTATGCAGCCTGCGTCTGGTGGAACGTACCGACACTCTTCAAACAACAGTGCCTTTTCCCTCTGCTTGTGAGTCTATATCACTTTTGCACACATACTGTTATTAATCCTGAGGGGCCAAAACATGATGGTCACATGAACATCGAAATTTTAGAGCAAACCATGTTTGGAAGCATCGTTTTCCGGACTAGCCTATCACATCGACCGAAGCCAGAGGTCATATACACTACCACGTTTGACTTGCCCAGTCCAGCTCGCATGCCTCGTATGTGAATGGACAACTTTGTAATCAAGGCAGCCAAATTTGGTTGCCCGGCTTGTGACATCTATCGAAAACCAAAAGGTACCGATACTAAGCATATATAAGAGAAGAAATTCGAATGTGAGGGTACATATATGTGCGTTTTATATGCAGGATAAGTTTAAGTTTGAACCGAGAACCAAACAAAACCTTCAGCGTACAGTACATCAGAAAAACAGGCCACCATAACCTAACCCTTTGAAGATGAGAGCGATTGATTGGCCGAACGAAGCGGCTGCTGGCTGTTGACTTCTCAACTTCTGAAAAACTGCATGCAAACTGTATTCTGCCGTAAAGCTGTACCTACAACGCATATTTTGCGAGCACTTCGGTAACATCAAGTCGTGAACTGCCTGCTTTTTTCATCCGATTAACCGATCTCACGAGCCGTCATCATACTCAAAGACTTATGAAAAAAGTCTATTATTTTCTTGATGATTGAATTTAGTGTTGTTTAATGTGGTCAGAGTCACGATAGATAGTGAATGTCATGTTAGAATTTTATGATGTTGAATAGTAAATAAAAACTTGATCTGGGCAGTTCCAGTGACGGTGATATTGACATGGCTCCGAAAAGAAAAGAGAGGTGTTAGAAGCCGAATGATGGGCTACTAGTGAAATGTGATCACAACCATAAATGTGGGCGAACTATAGTGTTTCTTGTTCTATGGCCAACGGGGACTGTTTAAGAGCCAACCACTATAGGTTATCGGCTACTCCGTTTGAATTTAAGCGTCGGACGCTACTTTCGCTTCCGTTAAAACTCATCAATACTGCGTCTTTTAACCATCGATCGGAGATAAAGGACATTTGTATCTCTCCTGGAAGCTATCAGGCCACCGAAGCACTACTCCCACTGAATGTGGCCAATCGTTTTAGTATGATAGTTCGGCCATGTTTTATGTGAGGTGACTGATACAGTGGTTAACCAGATTACCGTAGGAGAGCGGGAGTCAGAATTTCAACTCAGGTCGTTGCGGGAATGTGCACTACTGTCGAATCGTAGGAAGCTCGGAACTCTTGTCCGGTGCCTTTGTTCGTAACGGGTTAACTGGAGAGCTAATCGGAATGCGGTAGCTGCTATCGAACGTGTACGACATTCGGTTTGGAATTGTTTTTTCGACGCTAGTCACTTGTCCAAGCCAGATGAATATGTATGTAAGACAAAATTATCTCTTCCGACTATCTCCTTCCAATGACCCAAAGCGCCCCGCTATCTTGATCAAGTGTAACTGTTAACTTGTTCCGATGAATTACTCACGCTACTATCCGATAGTCAGTAGCCAGTGATATACACTTGTTTGTTTGAAATTTAAGTTTGTGACGCCGGACGTCTGTTTGAAATTATGCGATCAAGTTTGATCCAAAATTGCATTTAGCCACATCCGTGATAATTTTGTGTGCATTCATCGAAATGGACTTTTTAACATGCTATTCGTGCTGTCCGTTGGCATACTCTTGAGGTGATCAGTCTGCAAACTGTTCATTCCGGTTACCTCGTTGTTTCACTTTAGTGTATGTAACTCCCGTCAGAATCAGCTCGTTGATAAAAGCATTCTATTGTTATTCTACGTTCTGTTACTCGTCTGTTTTATCCCGCTGGTGTTCATTCTTCGACTTCTGTAGGAGACGAAGCGACCGAGGTCTTGAAATAAAACTTAAAACTAAGTGAAATTCGACATTTTAACATTTATAATGAACATAATAGCGACCACATTGATACGTATAATAATTACAAGATACTTGTGAAATACAGAAAGCTCCATACCACTTCGACGATACACTTCGTACGTACAAAAATGTATCGGGTTTGTCCGCAGAATAATGAATGTGGTACACAATTGCTTCTATCAATGATTGTTGATTGGTTTGATTGATTCTACCGTGGACTGACTTCCAAACTATTTCTTCTCTTGTGATATCCCAGCTTCTCGTTAGTTACGAACATAAAGATCGGTTTGCAGACGCAAGTGATTGCTTACATTCAGCAACTTACTGAAAGTAGAGTCAAATAAAGTTTATTCAGCCTCACTTCACCAGGTGTTCAGTGCACCTCAACAAGGCATGCTGACACATCTTCCGGAACATTTTGCAGTTTGTGTCAGCCCTTCGTAACCTATTCACTTGACAGACGTTCACCACAACCCTTTATCGTGTTTTATGCAAGAACGCCTTCTAGGTTGCGTTCTGAATTGCTTTGTGAACAATCTGTATTCGATGGTACATCACAGTTTTCGGACCTCTCATTGTGACCACCATCCATGTGTCTTGTTTAACCAAAAATGAACAAGGTCGGTTAGTGTCGTTCTACTGGCGTGTGCTTCTCGTTCTAAACTCGCTTCACTTTGACGTACATACGTTATTCCATGAATATCTTATGTCCTTAGTTGAATATTGTGAATTACTTCGTTTATCGATTTTCGTACGAACCTACACATCCTTCATACCTTCGCCCGATTGTACATCACATACCGAGCACCGTATACGATCAGACAATCAAATGAGTAATCAATATGAATTTGTCATCTCGAAATGCCCGGTCACTCGGTTGAGCACTGTTAGGTGTAAATTTGATTGCAGTCAGTTGCAGTGGATCGAATCATTGGGAAGGAGATAAGGAAATACCAAGTCTCTCCATCCAGTTGACTAAACAGCAGTGTATACATGAATCGAACCACCATCAGGTTATTATGTGGGAATACTGACATCGTCATCAAATTAACCGTCTCATCGTCTAACCAACTTTCCGAGGCGAAATCTCAATTCATAAGCCCATCATTCACATTTGGATCGTTTGGGATTTGTGGGTTGACATGCTGAACTCGGTAGAATTGTGCCTAATCGACTGAATGAATATGGGCGAGATATGTAGTCGGATGAAAACTGGCGAATTAGTGAGTTACGCATACTCATCGAATACCACGTAGTGAATAGGTACCAAGGAATGAACAACCGCAAAACTTTACTTCATTTGGTTTGTGCTAGTGAATGTTCAGCTTTTGCATTTGGACAAAGGTGCTGCAGATGTGAACTGGGGGCAGCCTGTCTGATTCGTGTCATCTGAATGATGTACGTAATCCTGCCAATTTTAAATCCAGTTATGATCTGGGTAGGAGTTCCCGTGTCTGTTCAATTTTGTGTCTCAGTGACAGTACCGTCGGACTGTCTACAACTTCGTTCACCCGCCGAATGTCTGGTACGGTATGATAGCCAGTGATCTCAAGCGGTGCTCTCTAGGCCACTGTAAGTCAGTGTTTAAACTCGAACTCTGATTGGATTCGAATACTTGCACACTCTCCACTTCCGAAGGCGCCGATTATAACCACGGTAACAATGAACCAGCAAACGCGGCTTTCCTTCCGAGGTCTGTGGAATTTCTGCCGAGACATATTGTGCAGTATATTACTGGTGATATTGACGAGTAGTGTGTATCCAGCATGCCGACACAGGCTGTTACTTTCCGGGCTCGTGCTGGAAAAATTGCAAGTCGACGCGGGGTTCGCAGACACGAATCCATGGACCTATGCCTGAAACACTATCGGACGCTGGTCAGTTGGATGATGACCAAGGCAACCACCGTATGTAAATGTGTGTGAACCTGTTCTTAACAGCGTGTTTTTACAGAGGGATTATTCTTGATGTCAGCAACATTTTTAATAAACCACTAGCATTCCGCTATGCGATGCGAACTTACACCGTGCCGTTACTGGAACTCTCTTGCTTTATGGTCAGTCGGACCTACGGTTGGCAGTAGCGATTGTCTGTTTGCGTTCGCGGAGTCCGAGTTCTCTCCATTTTTCAATGTGACGATTGTCTTCGTATGTGATGTTGAAAAGATAGCTCTGCTATGTAGTGCTTTTTTTATGACAAATAGCTAACTAAATTCGTTAAATTGCGGACTCGTTTCGTGACTGCTTTCATTACCTTATCATTTTAGTCTGACGTGAACATTACTCTGTCTCTCTTTTGTGTAGTTCATGGTAGAAGCCCATAAAACTTAAATTTTTTACTAAACTGATTTCAGTATGTAACAAAACCGTCAGATTTTCACCAGCGGCTATGCAGTGTGCCAAAAAGATGTGCCCTGTCTTTTACCAGTCAAAAATGATTCTCCAAGAGCTAACTACTATGGATTTGCAACCTGACAAATCTTAACTAATCGTTATTAGCTCTTAACTGGTCGTTCTTACAGATGACTACCCATCTTTAGCATCTCTACGACAGATAATGTTATGCTCTCGTCTTCACTTCGCTGGGACCTAAAGAACGGTCGATATCACGTTCAGACCAGAAATCACGCGTGATTGTCATACTGTCCGTCACGCCGAATATAATCCCGAGCGGAAATTGGTATTTCTCTGCCTCATCGTCAGGTTTGGACGTTTCCGCTTCAGAAATAGCCTGGTACTAAGCTTCATATGCCTTGTAGTGGGCAACGTATTTCCATCTGAACACCTCTCCACGTTTTTGACGGGGACACTGATGTATATTACACGGTTCTCTGGTGTGAGAGCCCAAGATCGAGATCCAGTCATTCACCCAGGTTTTTTGGCAAGCTTGTACCTGCATTGATTGCAGGAGATTGGTTGCACTGCGGTTCGCCTTATGCATCTCGTTATAGCGAACGCAATGGATACCTTGTTCTCCATAAAGTCCAATCCTTTCGGAATTTGACATAGACATAATGACATTCTACTGTATACGTATTGTATCTTACGTTATCAGCCCTGTGGTCAGGCGCAAGAAACTGACCTAACTGGCTGTTCATTTATCTGTTGAATAAATTGAGTCGTTTCACAAAGATCTGTGTAAGACCTGCAAAACGACTCTCGTAAGCGGTGAGTGAAGCGATCGGGTGATGACGTTTGTTTCAACAGATCAAAAGAATGCTTACATTTGGTGATATTGTAGTGATGAGCAGTGTGCTGGTTTCAGAAAGAGTACGCGGTTAACCCATGATGCGTGCAGATAGATACATGCACATACAATGTGGACAAACGTGTTTCTGAACCGTTGGATAGTATGTTCAAGAGGTCACCAGATCGGTTTGAAGCGGTTTTTCCGTGTTCATTGTCGTCATGGTAGACAGGTTTCTTTTTTTACTTCCTCCATTTGTTCATTTCCAACTTCAGATAACGAATACTAATGGTGTCTGCCGGAAGCAACGGCATTTTTCTAAAATCTCAGTTGTGCTTAAGGGTGTTTTGTGCACTTGAACTCACGTGGCTGCCGTCAGCAGGGTGAGGTTGTACACTAATCAGCGGTGGATTTTTCTGGTTACATGCATCTGTCATGTGTGCAGACGAATTGATGTCGAATAAATGATTGGAGTTGATGAGGCAGTTTGTCCTTGATACACGACTCCATGGCAAATCGATTCCTTGCTATTAAACGCATAAGCTTCAGGCAAGCCCTTTGTTATGTATTCCGATTCATTCGTAAAGGGTATTATGTGGGAGAGCAATCTGTTCCAGACCGTTATAGGCTCGTCCTATCCTGCATGTTTTCTTGTTGCACTGTATGTATTTTTCAGTGCTTCCCTCGGATTACACGAGACATAACCCAACCCACTTCGTTCTGTATGCTGTACAACTTGTTTTCTGCTTTGTAAGAGCCAAATATAAATGCAACTCTAATAAAATGTAAGTTATATTTTCACCTTCACAGTTCAGGTCTTCTTTTATGTCCACGCTTCGGACAAAACAAAGAAGTGAAAATCATTTCTGAAGTTAAAAGTCCTTCCCGTTTGCCATGGAGCTCCGTTCGCACGTTTCTTGGGATACCGTCACTCAGTCTTCGCCAAACAGTTTGTGTTAAAGGCCAAGAACTGATACAGCTTTTAACAAAACGCTTACAGGCACTAACTTTCTGATTGCGTTCAGTCCCTTCAACTTTTCACCAATCTAGTGTTCTATCATTCCATTCATCCAAACCACTTTACATTTCAAATCAAACATCGATCAATGACCAAAGCCGCATGCATTGATGAGGGCTGTTTGCACGTGAATGTCTCCTTTGTGGTTTAGGGCGGTCTTCTATGGTTGACGATCCCAGCTAGGGGCTACAAGTGAGGTGTAGCAAACCGCGGATGCACGCTATTGTTATGGTGATATACCTGATCTTTTTTAGAGAGGGCACATTTTTATGACCTCGGGTGGGCTGTCTGTCATACTTCTTTTAAACACTGTTGTTCTTTAGTTGCAACGAACCTCCAGAATAAAGTTCATGCGTGCAACAAAACGCGTCGGCCCGGCGGCATAGTTGGAAATTTGAGAGCTACTTCAGAATGATTCATGTGAAGCTGACACAAACAGGAATTTCGATTGATTGGGTTGTTCTTTTCTGGATAAACATATAATTTCCCAAAAAATCCACGTACCTTAAGTGTTGGGTTCCTCACTGATCTTAGCACTTAGACTATAAACTGTTCGTCGTCACACGAGTTGGAATCGTCAATACACAGAGGTTTAAACGTTTAAGTTTGAATGTTCAAATCCCTACATACTGACGATGTTATCCACTGTGGCAGTGAAAAGTTCGCAGTCTGAATGCCAAGCTCAACATCCAGCGGACCGTTTAAATGATCACTCTGAACTACGATATCCAGATGGCGTACTTTTTAACTGGTCTAGTGTTGACAACTACATTTTCCTCGTAAAAACTACATTTTTAATCAATAACGTTTGTTCTTCAATCACTCCACATACAGATTAGTTTGAACGAACACATTGACAGTCTCTGGCGTCGATGGTTGGTCTGGCGCACTTTGAGCGTGAACGAAACCACCGGTTTGTATGCTTCCAACACAGGTTTGTCCCAACTCCTGTCCGATCTCCAACTTCTCGGGGGTTTTGGAGCGACCCTTCCATCATACGCTGAAATGACTGAATTGTTGCAACACTGCTCAGGCGAGAATGCAAACATGGAACACTTACGGGTGGATGACGACCTGACCAAAGCTTCTCCTACCACGCTGGCGAGCTTCACTGTGTACGCTAGACCGGAGCTTTTGACTCAGTTGTTCCGCCTGATCGATGCGCTCAAAGATTCAACCGTGAGTTTACGCTTTCTTCTGTGTGCAGACTTCTTTCTCCCTTCTGTTTTCGCCAACTGACGCAAACAAGATGTGATACGGTAGGCAGTGAGCACGTATATATAGAACGTATCACAACCACCTTAAGTGATAAAGCGAAACCATTACGCGCAAAGCTATTTCCAAAAAACATCGTCGAACTATATCACGGCGTTACACAAACCACGATTGCCAAAAACAGTATCTACGAGCATCACCGACGCAGATCGGTTAGGTACCGTACTCCACTCACAGTCACGTTACCCACTCTCCTGTTTAGTGGGAAGTGGTTATAACGTTTGTGCCAGAGGTATCTCAGGTTAGCAAATATCAACCGAGCTCTTGTGTTACCAAAAAAGATCTATCTTGCCTCCAGTTGTACGACAAGCAAATTTTCGACTGAATGGTGACCATCACTGTGGAGGCAGACAACAGGCCCCCCAAAGAGGTCGTTTGCACTTGAATGACGCAAAAAAGATGCCACATCATAGTGCCTCATTCGTTAAGCTTTAATGCAGATTGCTGTTTTCCTTTCCCACGTGACATAGTGTATTCTTGTGGCAGGCTACTTGCACCAAGTGCGGTACGTAGTGTGTCCCACATGCTCGAGTGTTGTTTCAGTCCACATCTGCTCTCCTTGCTGCGACTTAAGCGAGCGTGATCTATCACTGTACTATGAACTTCGGCACTGCATTTTTGCGAACAAGATTTCGTGATCGCAGTCGTCGTGTGCAGTGAAAGGAGTATGCAGCACCGGCACCAATTTTATGCCATCGTCAGAGACAACAATACATCAGTAGTTCTCACTGATGCCTAAATGTCACACAACCATGAAGAAGAAGAAAAGCAAAACCCTGTACAGGAAAAGAGAGGAGGAAGGAGGAAGAGGAGGGGAAGAGACATAACTACTAAACATAGCCACGTCCATAGTCAAACATTCAACATCAAGCTTGCAAACAAACAACAGAGCTGTGAGTGGAAGTAAGGCGTCAACAGCAAGACAGCCTCCTCACGGCTTCCATTGCCCCGCATCGTCAATTGCGCCCACTTGACAGACAAGTTGGCCAAACAACGACAACATGCAAGCCACTGAGCTCGGTTAGCCGCAATCTGACCGAACGTCTCAAGCCACCGACTCTGGGAGTCGCGAGGACCCCAGCCGGGGAGGCGAACCCGATCTACAGTGGCCAACCCCTTCGTGAACGACAGGTCATCATCTGTTCACCTCGAACCTCGCGACAGTCGGTCGCAGCGCAGGCAAAGAGTGCACGGTGTGACGGACGACTAACTGGCATCCTTAACACATCACCTAACCACCTAAGTGTGTGCAAATGTGAGGAGTGAACAAAAGAACTCGTTTGATAATCAGAGTGTCAAACACCCGCTTCCTGACCTCTTCGAGACCTACTCGTTAATGTCATCCGACACGGGCAGTTGAACACAAACATCGGTATTCGAATACCTGCGGGCGGTTCACGTCCTCTATCTTGAACGGTCAAGGTTCGTTACCGTAAAGTCATACAGCCCTCACTATAGTCTGATATACGCGAGCCTTAAGATTCAGAGAGATACCTCTTTGTCACCATAGGTGCCTCAGTCTGGCGAACACCGCCTTTGCCTTGGAGGTGCACATTTCTGCTTCATTCCCCACACCAACACCGTCGCTGATGAAGCTTCCCAGGTATACAAACCGGTCAACAACCTTCATGACTTCATTATGTAACGTTGGATTTACGTGATCACAGCAATCTTGCAGAAGCATTTTACATTTTGAGACTGCGAAGTGCATTCCGAAGTACTTGGCAGCCCGATTATGCAATCATAGCTGAATCGATTGAAAGCCCTGAAAATCCATTCCATCGGCAAAGATGTGAGACAACCAACAACATGAATCTCTTAGCCACATTCACACAAGACACGAAATATGCACATACCTTGACTTCGTCAATGTACAGAGAGTCGAACACAGTTTCGGTTGGTCTCACGATAGCAGAAATACGTTTAATCCGTTAATCATACCATTTCAAGTTCGTAATGCGACTTATCTGCGAGTTAGTTGTGTAGTTTCTGTCAGATCTGATAGTCCATAGATCAGTGAAGATGAAAGGAAATATGCGGAAACGCAGTCCGCATTCAGGATGGTATGGCATAACAAGTAGCACGTGCACTAATGATCAAAATTTACCGGAACCATACGATCGACTTCGTGGTTGTTGTTGCACATCAACCAGGAATCGAATAGCAACAAGCTTCAACGCATCAAAAGTGGCAACCATCTTTAACATTGTCATTATCATAGTTTTACACATAGATCGGGGAAATTAAAAGCAAAATTCCATAGGGGACAAAAATGACCAGAGGGCAGCAGAGAGGTTAGCTATTTAGCATGCAGCGTACACAGAAGGGATAAAGTTGCATAAATAAGAAATAAATAAGGATTTGAGGTTCGCTGTTGCAAGATTTCATCAGTGGCGCATGTCCCAGGCATGAGCGGGACTAGGACTCCGGACATGCTTTCACGAGGCAAATGCGTTTACTACTGTGGCATTGATTTCACATTGGGCATAAATGCATTGTCATGTGCGAGCAGCCACATGTGTACGCTTGTGTGCAGCGCTCAGCTTAGTCGAGTGTTCCAACTAACCGGACAACCGTTTCATCCAGGTGATCGGCTTGTTAACCAGGCTCGTCAAATTATCTGTTGCGTCAGCGATTTAACACATGAGATAAGACGCAAATAACACAGATCTGCACATGAAATGTCCTCACTGTACGAGCAAATGCTATAGTGGGTGTCACCTTCAATCGATCGATAGAGGGCGATCGATGAGAGCGAAACTCGAAAGAGGCTGGCTGGAAAGTCTATCTGAATGCGAAGGCTGCGATCAAATGTGAGTGATGGTCAACTTGAAAGTAAATAAATAAGAAATATTGACAATAAAGCTGTACACAAATGAATAACACGTTTCGGAATGCATGACAGTGTCCAAATTTCTCGCGGAAATGGTCCATCTAAAACAGCCACTACAACTGAGAACAAGTGAATGAAAACGGTTTGCTTCTAGCCATGCACTCCAGAGATTTATGGCACGGTTACGCACAGTGCGATGTTACTCAAAAAACGTGAGGATTCCATATGAACGTCCCACATGTGCAGTCCGTCTGGTAGTGAGATATGGGAAACTAAAGATGAAAACGGCTGCGAAGCACTGTACATGGAGTTGAATTATCAGGATACATAAATCGGAATTCACCTCGCGTTATCGTGATTTCCGACTCCGTGTGAGGACAAACGGTCAGCGGACAAGCGGTCCGATATGATTTTGTGTAAGTTGATTCGTGCGTTCGGGAGTGAACTCCGACAATAATCTCGACATTTGTTTAATGAATCAAGACAAGAAAGCACACCCCTAAAATTGTTAACACTCATGAAAAACTCCCAACGATGAAATGCAACTTTTAACTGTATCTTGTAGACTTACCCGCAAAACTGGCCAGTCCTTGTCAGATTTTGAGGATCCCGAAGTGTACGGTACTCGTTCCAGCCACGGTTCAAACATATGTTTCCACAAACGTAACGAAAGCTCTTTGAAACGTCCCTGTGTGAGGTGAGAACGGAAAGAATGGTAGGTCATAATAAGCAATTTCACTGGATCTAAATATTCCACGGTAAGCGGCAAAAAAGTCAACAATATTTACGCCACTCGCTAATTCACGATCAACAGAAGGCTATTGAAGCCACCAAAACCTTCAGCCAAATAAACTGATTAAAAAAACGGTAGAGTGATGTAGACTGATGCAAAACGATGATTGGGCCGTTTAAGAAAAGGGTGGTTTAAAAGTTGAAAAACCTCTATCATCAAATGATACCGCTTGAAATAATGGGAGGTAGACGCAACGTCACGCTACCTTAAGTGTGCGTACGTGATAACCTATAGAACTTTCGGTCGTGATACCGTTACTATGTCCCAACAAATGTTTAATCTTCCAGCAAGCTCGCCAGCCTAACAGATACTCGCCCGATGACCGTNAGGACCAGGAGACTGTGGTTTGTCAGACCTCTACCTGTTGGCCTGCCTGGTATGAGTAACTCTGTTGGTGTGGTCATCACACCGTCCAGTATAGCCCAATAGATCATCGAGATGCGCAAGCCGTCACACCGCGTCAAGGTCCAGTCTCGTTGTGACAGAACTGTATGATACCAGTTCACTTTGTATAGATTTGGATCGTATAACTTCCTGTTCCAGT
Organism: Paragonimus westermani; assembly: GCA_008508345.1. Lineage (NCBI taxonomy): Eukaryota > Metazoa > Platyhelminthes > Trematoda > Plagiorchiida > Troglotrematidae > Paragonimus > Paragonimus westermani. The sequence goes on from QNGE01002649.1 coordinate 36,165, forward strand.
TGAACTACGGTCATCGGGCGAGTATCTGTTAGGCTGGCGAGCTTGCTGGAAGATTAAACATTTGTTGGGACATAGTAACGGTATCACGACCGAAAGTTCTATAGGTTATCACGTACGCACACTTAAGGTAGCGTGACGTTGCGTCTACCTCCCATTATTTCAAGCGGTATCATTTGATGATAGAGGTTTTTCAACTTTTAAACCACCCTTTTCTTAAACGGCCCAATCATCGTTTTGCATCAGTCTACATCACTCTACCGTTTTTTTAATCAGTTTATTTGGCTGAAGGTTTTGGTGGCTTCAATAGCCTTCTGTTGATCGTGAATTAGCGAGTGGCGTAAATATTGTTGACTTTTTTGCCGCTTACCGTGGAATATTTAGATCCAGTGAAATTGCTTATTATGACCTACCATTCTTTCCGTTCTCACCTCACACAGGGACGTTTCAAAGAGCTTTCGTTACGTTTGTGGAAACATATGTTTGAACCGTGGCTGGAACGAGTACCGTACACTTCGGGATCCTCAAAATCTGACAAGGACTGGCCAGTTTTGCGGGTAAGTCTACAAGATACAGTTAAAAGTTGCATTTCATCGTTGGGAGTTTTTCATGAGTGTTAACAATTTTAGGGGTGTGCTTTCTTGTCTTGATTCATTAAACAAATGTCGAGATTATTGTCGGAGTTCACTCCCGAACGCACGAATCAACTTACACAAAATCATATCGGACCGCTTGTCCGCTGACCGTTTGTCCTCACACGGAGTCGGAAATCACGATAACGCGAGGTGAATTCCGATTTATGTATCCTGATAATTCAACTCCATGTACAGTGCTTCGCAGCCGTTTTCATCTTTAGTTTCCCATATCTCACTACCAGACGGACTGCACATGTGGGACGTTCATATGGAATCCTCACGTTTTTTGAGTAACATCGCACTGTGCGTAACCGTGCCATAAATCTCTGGAGTGCATGGCTAGAAGCAAACCGTTTTCATTCACTTGTTCTCAGTTGTAGTGGCTGTTTTAGATGGACCATTTCCGCGAGAAATTTGGACACTGTCATGCATTCCGAAACGTGTTATTCATTTGTGTACAGCTTTATTGTCAATATTTCTTATTTATTTACTTTCAAGTTGACCATCACTCACATTTGATCGCAGCCTTCGCATTCAGATAGACTTTCCAGCCAGCCTCTTTCGAGTTTCGCTCTCATCGATCGCCCTCTATCGATCGATTGAAGGTGACACCCACTATAGCATTTGCTCGTACAGTGAGGACATTTCATGTGCAGATCTGTGTTATTTGCGTCTTATCTCATGTGTTAAATCGCTGACGCAACAGATAATTTGACGAGCCTGGTTAACAAGCCGATCACCTGGATGAAACGGTTGTCCGGTTAGTTGGAACACTCGACTAAGCTGAGCGCTGCACACAAGCGTACACATGTGGCTGCTCGCACATGACAATGCATTTATGCCCAATGTGAAATCAATGCCACAGTAGTAAACGCATTTGCCTCGTGAAAGCATGTCCGGAGTCCTAGTCCCGCTCATGCCTGGGACATGCGCCACTGATGAAATCTTGCAACAGCGAACCTCAAATCCTTATTTATTTCTTATTTATGCAACTTTATCCCTTCTGTGTACGCTGCATGCTAAATAGCTAACCTCTCTGCTGCCCTCTGGTCATTTTTGTCCCCTATGGAATTTTGCTTTTAATTTCCCCGATCTATGTGTAAAACTATGATAATGACAATGTTAAAGATGGTTGCCACTTTTGATGCGTTGAAGCTTGTTGCTATTCGATTCCTGGTTGATGTGCAACAACAACCACGAAGTCGATCGTATGGTTCCGGTAAATTTTGATCATTAGTGCACGTGCTACTTGTTATGCCATACCATCCTGAATGCGGACTGCGTTTCCGCATATTTCCTTTCATCTTCACTGATCTATGGACTATCAGATCTGACAGAAACTACACAACTAACTCGCAGATAAGTCGCATTACGAACTTGAAATGGTATGATTAACGGATTAAACGTATTTCTGCTATCGTGAGACCAACCGAAACTGTGTTCGACTCTCTGTACATTGACGAAGTCAAGGTATGTGCATATTTCGTGTCTTGTGTGAATGTGGCTAAGAGATTCATGTTGTTGGTTGTCTCACATCTTTGCCGATGGAATGGATTTTCAGGGCTTTCAATCGATTCAGCTATGATTGCATAATCGGGCTGCCAAGTACTTCGGAATGCACTTCGCAGTCTCAAAATGTAAAATGCTTCTGCAAGATTGCTGTGATCACGTAAATCCAACGTTACATAATGAAGTCATGAAGGTTGTTGACCGGTTTGTATACCTGGGAAGCTTCATCAGCGACGGTGTTGGTGTGGGGAATGAAGCAGAAATGTGCACCTCCAAGGCAAAGGCGGTGTTCGCCAGACTGAGGCACCTATGGTGACAAAGAGGTATCTCTCTGAATCTTAAGGCTCGCGTATATCAGACTATAGTGAGGGCTGTATGACTTTACGGTAACGAACCTTGACCGTTCAAGATAGAGGACGTGAACCGCCCGCAGGTATTCGAATACCGATGTTTGTGTTCAACTGCCCGTGTCGGATGACATTAACGAGTAGGTCTCGAAGAGGTCAGGAAGCGGGTGTTTGACACTCTGATTATCAAACGAGTTCTTTTGTTCACTCCTCACATTTGCACACACTTAGGTGGTTAGGTGATGTGTTAAGGATGCCAGTTAGTCGTCCGTCACACCGTGCACTCTTTGCCTGCGCTGCGACCGACTGTCGCGAGGTTCGAGGTGAACAGATGATGACCTGTCGTTCACGAAGGGGTTGGCCACTGTAGATCGGGTTCGCCTCCCCGGCTGGGGTCCTCGCGACTCCCAGAGTCGGTGGCTTGAGACGTTCGGTCAGATTGCGGCTAACCGAGCTCAGTGGCTTGCATGTTGTCGTTGTTTGGCCAACTTGTCTGTCAAGTGGGCGCAATTGACGATGCGGGGCAATGGAAGCCGTGAGGAGGCTGTCTTGCTGTTGACGCCTTACTTCCACTCACAGCTCTGTTGTTTGTTTGCAAGCTTGATGTTGAATGTTTGACTATGGACGTGGCTATGTTTAGTAGTTATGTCTCTTCCCCTCCTCTTCCTCCTTCCTCCTCTCTTTTCCTGTACAGGGTTTTGCTTTTCTTCTTCTTCATGGTTGTGTGACATTTAGGCATCAGTGAGAACTACTGATGTATTGCTGTCGTTGATGATGGTGATGATAATTCAAACTTGGGCTGTGTGTTTTGATGTGAACAGACGGCTACTGTGAAAGAGTTCCGTGTGCTAGCTAACCGGCACACTGCGTAATTCAGTTTTGATGAATAACCCCTCAGGCGTTTATTTTTGTTCAAGTGAAGGGACTTGCCAGTGGATGACCTGAAATGTGCAGTATTCTGCGGACGAGAATTAGGTTGTCTCTAAGATGTCTGTTATAATTTGATAATTGGCATGCATTCGCTAATCTTCTTGGATAATGAATTCTGTTGGAGGTCTTTCAGTAGATGCCAAGTCTTTTCTGTGGTAGGACCTAGTGGTCTGTACGTTCGATTCCAGATGTAGGCATTGTTCCACCAAAATGAGCTAATTATTGATCAGTCATATGGTTGGTGGTTTATAAATTTTTACTGTCACTCATTTGATCTAAAATGTCGCCTTTGTACAGGTTTCTCTGTCAGCTCCTGTCGAAAAAGGCATTAGGTTTGGTTTCCGATCTTCCTAGAGCTAGTCATTGGTGGATATTTTCGCCATGACCGGGTTTGGAACCCTAACCTATTGTCTCATGAGGCGACCATGTTGACAGTTGCCTTCACATTACTCGCAAATGAGTATGACCAAGCGGTTTGATATGAAACTGGATAGAGTGTTATCATATTCGACTATAAGTGTTTAAAGCGTGAACTTGTCTTGATTGTTTTGAACACGCATTTCATGGTCGTTACAGATTCTGACTGTTTGCCAAGTGAGTAGTTATATGAGTGCACCATGGTTTGACCATGCCAGCCCAATGGACACGGAGAGCATCCTCGGCGACTGACCACCTCATCCTTTATCCCTTTTCGTGTTAGGTCTGTGATCTAGAATACAATCTTTGACCATGTGTGCTTGTTAATGAAAAAGCTGTTCTCATTTTCTATATCATCAATCATGATGTGAGTTATCTCGTGCTTCAACAGACGCTAATATCCCTCGTTGGATTCTCATGTCCATCCCTCTCCCAAACATTCCGAGTGGTTGTGTAAAGACTTTGGAGACGAAACGCCTGATTTTGTGACCCTTCATAAGTAGTTACACATGTATACTACATTATCCCGTATACATTAGACAGCAGTCGTGATGGTAAATGCCCCTCGGGTTAACCGGATATCCAGCATTCATCTGTTACTGAATTGAGCGTACAGTTTGGCGTAGGTCATGTCTCAACCCTCGGATTTGATGATTCAGTGAAATCAGGTCAATGAGTTAATAGACGGCACACTCGTCTTGCAAAGAGCATGAGAACCAAAGTTAAATCGCGGTCCATACATGGATATGCTCTTATCTGGTGCCCTAGCCGACGTGCAAAACTCAAGTGTGGTGTTCCTTTTCCAACCCGGCCGACCGCAATCTGACCTAACAGTGACTAGAAGATTGCTGCGTTTGTGCCGTTTCATCGATTTCAAACTTTAGTTCGCATCAACTAAGATAATCGCGTACGTATCGTGGTCGTTTACCAGAAAAGGTTTTTGAAGACTCCGGCCACTCGTTCCTACGTTAATAAACTGCATGTTGATTGGTTCGCACACTTTGTACATCAGCCGAGCATTTGCCGTACCGGATGTTATTGATCGTCATCCTCAACGGTTGTACAAATCTGTAAGATAGCGAACGAAATGGTCACGAACTACTGAGATCCTGGATGCTCTGTGTAGTAAATTTAGGTAAGTGCTGCTCACTGTATTTTAGACTCCCCAACCACCCACCTCGCTGGTTGAAAATACTATCCGGTATAACAGTAGATGGTATCCCCGCCAAGTCGAATACTAACTTCTAACTAATCTCATTTTGTTCGGTTTTCTCTTAATATTTATCTTCTAGAACTTTCCTCGCTCCCTTTTTAGTGACCGTGTCTCTAGCCACACCATCACCAAGTTATACTTAATTACTGGCATGTACTAGGGATTTAGTTAATATAATTTGAACATCACTCACGATTGGTTGTAGCCGTCAGCCCCTTTGGAAGAAAACACTAGAGTCGAGTTTCGCTCTTGTTAGAGCTCGTAACGACTGAAGCTAGTTTTCCTGCCACACTTGAGGAGAAGTTCCAGTCATCGAATGGAATTAATAGGTCAATAACCGCCTCCTGTCGAGCCGATCCGGCAATCTGAGCATTACTCATATTCGAATGCCATTGGGCGTTCACATGTGGTAGTTCAGTCGCGCCTAATGTGGAGGTCATTGGCATAGTGGTTAACACGGTGCCTCATGAACGCATGGCCAGAGTTCTTAACCCAGCCGTGACAGGGATATGCACTACCTACGAGCTCTGACAAGAGCGAAAACCGAGTCTAATGCTTCTTTTCGAAACGGACTGGTAGGGAAGCCTATGCGCATGCAACCGCTGGGGCCAGTTGTGAGTAATCTTCAACCTATAAGTAATTCTTGGTACTTTAAATGTCAGTGTTGTTAGAGACAGTGCTATCGTTGCTTTGTCGGAGCACAATTCCCTGAAAGCATTATGAGTGGTCGGTTTACGTTATGTTGAATCTGGCTACCTACGCCCATTTGTTCCAGTTCGGGGTATGTGATCACTTTCCGATTAAACGGTGAGGTAGAATTTGGGTAGAAATGTTGGTCAACCAAGAATGTTTCTAGACTTCATCGGAAGATAGTCAATCAGCATGTCAGAGCTTTATGCTGTTGAACTTGAATCGACGTTAATGTAAAACAGTGCGGGAAATAGGGAGTAACGTTTGTTTTTCGCTTCAGAAATATAAAACATCCTACCCCGATTACGAACTTGAATAGCGGAATCAGAAGACTGGTTTTGAAAGATGGTAGTACCGTTTCGTATGTTCTCGTCAGATGCTACAGATAACGGCGGTGAACACCAAAAATATTCAAACAGATTGTGTTCATAAATCAAGTCAATGTATACACTAGTCTGTCATTGGTCAGCATCTTGACAGACGGAGGTTGCAGGTCAACAGCTTTTGCACACAAAACTGGCTTGCTACGCGTGACAAGCAGCGCTTCAGGTGACAGGGATGATGGGCTTGTGATGACGCATCAATACACGGAAAGCGTTTATCTGGTCGACCACATGGCCGGTCCCCAACAGGTGTTTGGCGATCAATGATGTATGGTGCGACCCCACGAAACAACACAAGCCGGCTCCTTCGATCACTGCTGTTTTGTGTGGCAACTGACGAGAGCATAGGAAATGGTACTACGATCTTGCAAAACCGGTCTTCTGATTTCGTTACTCAAATATGTTTTTCTGGTCTAATTTTCTCATCGTGACTTTGGAAATGCTCGGTTTTAGTATGTATACGGAGAAACACAGAATATGCGTTGTCATCGATAAGTCTTTTTATTGCCCGAAATACTGCGAAGGAATAGTGAAAAAAAGATTTGTGGGCTTACGAAAACATTAAAAGACCCTGTGACACTGATTCGACCGATGTGCTTCGGGCATGGTGTCTGACCTTCATTTCTCTGTTCTCTTCCACTGAACGCAGCTCACACGTAAGGAACTTTGAAACCGGACTCTTGCCTTGCTTGAATCAACTAGCGTTCATTCGCTGACTCATTGAAATTCGTATGCGCTTCGGCAATTTTGATGAGTTCAGTCATGTTGCACAGATCCCATTGATGGAAAACAACCTCAAAAATTTGTTTTTAAAGATATGAGAATGAGTGGAAAGTAAATCGCTTGAAAACTGAAACCACCTAGGATGATTGTACTTAATTTGTTGGGTTACACAGCTCATAGACTTGTCTTTTAGATTCAGAAGACGAGGGACACTATCCGAACGTGTCGAAATAAAATTATCATGTTAGGTTTCAGTGCCTCTTACCTAAAAGTATTGGTAAATCTTAAAATAGTCCCAACAAATTTTGGTCGCATATCATTTCTATGTCCTCGTCTTCGTGTGACCCGAAGCGATTTTTGGATTTCGCTAACTTACAACGCCAATAAGGAGTTTAGTTTTGATAGTCCTGTTGAGAGGTCACTACTGGCACGATCCGTCTAACAGGCTGTAACTAGAACATATGTTGGTTTGAGGAAACCTCTCATCAAAATCACAAACTGAACTTACATTGCTAAAAAGAAAGCATACTCATCTTTTTTTACATAGGTATCGTGGAACTTCATCTTCTGTCCTTCAATGATTTTGGAATTCGTGAGTGAACCAGTGTCTGCCAGAAAGATAATGTATCAGTTTATGTATTTACCCTTTTGTATCGAACAATCGGTATTCTGGGTTGAACTGTGCACAATCCTCATCGCAACCCTGTGGAGAGTCTGTGGATTGCTTACGAAACATTTTACGAGGGCGGGTACCAATTACAAGCCATGGAGGAGGTAAAAACGGTCACGCGACAAAATTAGCAGAAAGTACACACCACCACACTGAATAACTTTGTAAGGGTGCATCAAATCTGTTGATGCATGAAAGAACACACAACACGTTCGCACCGTACCTGGAGCATTCACTCGTCATATCATGTTAAGTTACACTCATTTCGTGATTTTTAACACGTGCTCCCCTTGTTACAGTTGTCGCAATGGGAACATCGATACTGTTGCGCATTCTGTGTTCTCCATATACCTGTCAGTGTGGGGTTTTTCGTGTGTTCCGCTGACAAAGGTGGACAAGAAACGAGCGGCCTCATATCTAATTCGTGCGCTATAACACCGATTTGCTAGGATAAAACTTAATTGAGAAACGCCGGCTAAGTGTGTTTCTAATCTGGACCGCCAACGGACACACACCAACCATTAGTACGGTTCTTGATCGTCTTTAACAAACCGCTTATATTTGACACGCCTGCTGACCTTTTTTCTTCAAGATCATGTAGTTCTAGTTGGTAGATATGTTTGCCCTCACTGTGTTCTTCCATAGATGACTTACAATCAAAGCCAGACGATGCAACTGTGCGTGTTAAATGCATTTCATTCACAAGCCTGGCAGCTTTCAACAGTCTAAGAATTGTTGTCACGGCCCTGTGATGAAAAGGTCACATTATGAGCGAACCCTTCTGATAGGTGTAGTAAGGAACCATAATGCAGTATGTTATCAGAGCTGAGAGAAACCCACTATTAGTTATTCGTTCGACCAGTCGGTATGCGTGGTAAGTAGTAGCCACTCAGGAATGTGGATTTGTTGTTGTAGGTCGATTAACTGTTTTTTGGAAAACAATCGCTTTTCCCATATTCTTGAATTTTTCAGATGTTTTGGTGTTCAAAGCAAACACCTTGTTTATGCTGCTTAACTGCATCAGATTCGCGTCTGAGATGTTGATATTTTATGCATAAGCATTTAAGTCCGGTGCAAGCTACACTACAAAAATTTCGGACTACAATCAGGTAATGGAATGCATGTCGTAAGCAGCCACGTCAAAATTATATGGTCACTGCATGTTTGTATGAGGTTATCAGACCGAATACGGTGTAGGTCATCGTCTATGGGAGTGTTTATTTCATGCATAACTGCCATGCGCAAGTTATTCTCTTCTTTCCATACTCTGATTCCATTTCGTTGAGGGTACCTTTTCTAACTCCCTTCTCCCTGATAAGCAAGACAGTAGTGCCGCAACTATGAAAATAGTATTACTGTATGTTTATAGGATTGTATATTGTAGTACTGACTGCGTAAGAGCGATCAGGTAGTGAGGCACGATCTTATAAACATACAGTAATGCTATTTTTATAGTTGCGGCACTACTGTCTTGCTTATCAGGGAGAAGGGAGTTAGAAAAGGTACCCTCAAACAAAAGACCTTTCCGATCGCCCAATTGTTGACCGTGACCACCGTCGTATTATACAAAACGGTCGAAAGACCTTCGATATCATCCAAAAGCCTGACGTAGCTTCGAATACATCCACTGCTTGCAACCGTGATCAGAATCAGACACTAATGATCCATTCGATGCAACCTCATTCTAGGCAAACCCCTCACTGCCAAGTTAGACTCTTGAGTCATTGATTCCGGATAGAATGTCCCAAGAAAACCTTGTGTCCTGCTGTCTCGTAGGTCAGACTTTTGAGTCAGAGACTCGGGCTGGGATCCCTCAAATCCACCCCCTTTCCGCGACAAATGCAATCGGGAAGTATCGGAAGTTGTCACTTTCCCACAGTGACATTGTTCATCCATTACGGTGCTGTGTTTCTTACGGTCTCTGTATATTTCGAGCACCGCATTCCAACACAGGAGGAGGCACGGTGTTACATAGAGACTCCCGTGTACTTCTCAGCCGTGGGCAAAACTCGATCACAAAATAACTAGTTACAGGTGACGCCACTCTGTTAAGGACTGTCGCGCATTTTTGGGCGACAACCTTGACTCGGACCATGCCGTCGTGCGTGCCAGCTTTGTTTTGTTATTTGCCCAGAGGTTATACCTTCGTAAATGTAAGTCACTTCACTGGCATTCGAACGAGGAGAGTGTAAAGAGCGCTTACCAGAAGGCATTAGTGAACAAATTGTCCAGTTCTGTTCGAATGAGGGAACTTAACAAACACTTGGAACAGATCGCATTAGCTGTGAAAAATTGTTGTGAGGATGTTTGTCCGAAGGAGCTTGTAAACAAGTATCGCTCGATTCCACATGGTTTTGAATATGAGGACGATCGTCGAGAACTTAAACGCAAGCTGGCTAAAAGTTTTCACATAGACCGTGAGCACCACTTGGTCGAATGGTTGAAATAGACGGAGTGACGCTTTTTACTTGGGAATAACAAAAGGCTATATTGCACGATTCGTGGTTGTACTGGCCGTCAAGTCGGTGTAAATGGGACCATATGTGAAGAAAATAGTTCACTTTTCACTGGTCAATCTCGTCGACTTGACAAGTGGACTGAACATTTTGAAGAACAGTTCAGTCGGCCTCAACCGGATACTGTGGACGACGGGACCCGACTGGTTAGTTATTGCGTTCCAGACGGTCCTCCGTTGGAAGCAGAATTGACTCTGGAGCTCAATTTGTTGAGGCATATCGAGGCTCTTGGACCAGAGCTCCTCTTTTTTCAAGGATGTCGAGGAGAGGTTGATATCAGGACTGGCAGAACCCCTTGAGACAGTTTGGGAAACTGAAGAGGTACCTTGTGATTGGTGCCTGTCAACAGTAATTCCCGTTCTCAAAAAGGGGCTCAAAGTCTATGTGACAACTAGAGAGGTATCAGTTTAGTGTCTGTTGCGTCCTAACCTCAATCTACGTCGGCTCACTAAGCTCAATGGAAGTCAGGTACGCTTAGAACGGGCAGGATTCCGCTCCGGTCGAGGGTACGTTGACCACATTTCTACCTTTCGACGGATCTTGAAGCATCGGCACTCTTACGGGCAGTCGACGGTCATCGTCTTCTTAGACCCAAAAACCGCTTTCGATTCGGTTGCTTCTAACATTCTCTGAAGTGTATTCTGCGCAGGGGAGTTCCAACATAATACGTAATTCTGTCAAGATCACTGTGTGCTCACTCTGCAAACAGGTTGAGGGCGTACGGACAATTGTGTCGGACGTTGGTCATTTTTAGGGCTGTTCTTCAAAGGTGTCCGATTTTCGCCTTGTTTCATTTTGCCAGGGACGACATTCTGGAAGATGCGCTTGGGTAGCCCAATGTGTTTAGTGTTAAATTTTCTGGGGACAGGTTGATCGACGTGGATGACAATGTCTCACTTATCCCCACAGCCGAAGACTGCTGAACAAGGTGAATGCCCGGGCTGGTTTGTATGGAATGCGCTACACACCTTCAAAGTGCAAAGTGGTACGTCAAGTCTAGGACTTTCCTACTCCTACTTTCTTCATTGGCGGTAATCCGCTCGAGACCGTGGACAGTTTCACCCATTTGGGTAGCACTATCTCGTCAGCTGATGAGGTATCAGCGAGGATAGTAAAGGCGTGAGTCCCCGTTGTCAATCTGCGTCATCTGTGGCGTCGAAAAGACGTCCGACTATCGCTGAAAGGAAGGGTTTACAATGCTTGTGTACTTTCTGTTTTTCCCCATGGTTTGGAAACGTGGCCTGTCTGCAAGGAAGATGTCAACAGACTTGCCGTGTTTGACCATCGTTGCCTCTCCTAATTAGCCCACATTAAGTGGAGTGGTCGCGTGTTTAATACAGCCGTTCGCCGGCGCCTATTCAAGATCGCTCGGTATGGGCGATGAATTGGTCAACTAATTAGGTTGCGCAGTCTGTGATGGTTGGGTCACGTACTGCGCATGCCACCTCGTCGTTTACCGTACTGGGTGTTATACACGGAGGCTACCAACAGTTGGATGAAACCGTGTGATGGTCACGCAACTGACTATTCCCTTGAGCAAAGTGAGTAGGTGCCGCCTGTCCGGTTGGGGTTCTCGTGATCACTCAAATCGCTGGTTAGAAATGCTATCAGAGACGACGGTGTGTCGCAGCTAACGGTGTACCTACGTTCATACCGTCTTTACTTCCTCCGTTTAACCTTCTATTATCAACTTTCAACCTTAGTGACGTTTTCTTCCAGGATATTTCACGTCACTGTTGAGGTGAACGGGGGCTCGAACCGCACTACCTTCTGGTCACACTCAAGGCTGTTGTGATGATAATGGTCACACAGACTTCGGTTGCTTTTTGAGCTGGATGTACGTCATCGCTCAATTCGTTTTACTCTTGATCTGAGTGTGGTCTCACTGTCATATGACCAAATCCCATGAGATTAGCACCTTATCTTGCGTTTGCTCTGTCTACATCAACGCGCGATTTTGAAAGGTGTTAATTTGGCGTTCCGACAGGCCCGAAAGTATTCAGTCTGCAGATGCTGTCATCCACTGGTTGAGAAGACGAAGGGACATCATGCAAACAAAGCAAAAGGGTAACTGGAAATCCCTGTAGGAATGATGAAAAACAAATTTGCGACGAACAGACCGTTTTCGATAAATTCTCTTTGGCTGATACAATAATGTAAAATTAATTAAGATTTGATGGGTTACTAATAAAAAAACGGCGAAGCGATAGTATGATTAGATAAGTGATGAACACTGCTTCTCTGTGGTTAGGAACACAGACGAAGTCGATCGTCGGAAGACAGTTTCAATTGGACCGAATCAGTGGGACGGGGACAAATTGCTTCGCAGGTTGGGCTGTGGTATCTGGCCATGGATTTCAAAAGACAAGTGGATAACGCACAACCTCATTAAGGGTAAAGTGAGCGTTATCACAACTAGATTCTAACTCTACAAGAAGTGCACTAGAGTTCAGGTCAGTATTTAATTTCAGTATCTCCACAGTAGCTGTGCAACGGATTCTGAACAGAAAGTATGGGAGAATGAATAAATATAGAGCTACAGTAGATGCGGCGCGGCTTATTATCAGCTGGAAGTCTTTTCGTGAACTCGCCAATGCCATTTCGCCTGCCTCAGTAATGTAATCTTGGTAGTTCTAATGCATACTGGTACTGTTGGGTTGATCATCGGTGGAAAGAAGTGTGTTCTAACCCACACGTCGACGGTAGATGATGATGGAGATGCCAACTTTTATGTCTCTGTGTTGAATCACATTCAGATCTACTTCATTTCTTCCGATTGGAAAGCGATTGTAGTTTTCCGGAAAGGTAGTTTTCCAATTCGTTTGTATCACAAAAGGTTCCAGTTTTGCATCTGCTAGTTAGCATTCCTGTTTTCATTCCCATTACAAATCTGTGGGATTTATTATTTCAAGTATCAAGAGGTTCAATCCGATTACAAACCTGTTGGTTACTTTGAAATGAACTTGAGTCCCAATGAGTCTGAGTCCCAATGTACTACATAACGTTATCGCGTTCAGTCGATTTGCCCAGTTCCGATTCCAGCTGTGTGCAAAATTACTTTTCATAGGGTGACCAAGTGGTCTTTTTGGTTTTCCTAGTTTTCAAAAACCTCTCCCTGTCACCCTTGTGATTAAAGAGGAGATGTGGTTTTAAATTTTATCTTAAGCTGTATGTCCTTGCCCAGGTTATGTGCCGTTTTAGTTGCTGTCACGTGGTGCTGGCCAATTTACAGCAACGCATAAGTGCACGCATCATCCTGCACGTAGCGTAGATTATTGTCTTGCTGACCGAGGTTACTGTCCAGGGACTTTATTCGGGTGACCCGTTTATTCTTTGTTGTATTGCTTTTAGAAATGTAGGGATCCCTTAGTTGATTTTGATTGGCCTTTCGTTTATCGCTTTCATTCCAAACGGGATTATTGATGCTGCAAAAATTCTCCGTCACGGCGGTAGTATCCTTGTTCATATCCAGTTTTCGGTTTGCCAGATTGGGGCTCACATGACCATGCAGAAACCCTTTCATATTCAGCAGTTTGATGTTGGCTTGCTTGTTTGTGTACTATTGATTATGCACTGTATTTATTCCACCTAGCGTGAGTAAGATGAACTGAAGCTAAAATGTGAACTAATGCAGTTGGACAGTTTGTGGTAGACCATAGCGTTTCGCTTACTGCTCGTCGGGCCCATCCTGTTCTCATGAAATTTAGGTTGCACGCCTACGGACTTTCAACCGAGGCGAACGCTTTGTAGATTTTCAACTTATTTTAAACCGAAATTAGGCAATGTATCAGGTTAGCCATAATCATCATCATAGAAATACATCAGTGTTTCACACTAATGCATCACTGCCACACAACCATGAAGAAAAAGCAAACCCTATATAGAAAGGGAGAGAAGGAGAAAAGAAGGGGACAGGGAGGGACCCAACTACTGAAAATGACTACGTCCATATTCAAACATTTAACATCAAGGTGCCTACACCCTGCAAACAAACAACCGAGCTGCAAGTGAGAGTAAGGCGTCATCAGCGAGACAGCTTTCTTACGGCTTTCACTGCCACGCGTCATTAAATGCACTCACTTCACAGACAGCTCGGACAAACAACGACAACATTCACGCCACTGAGCTCGATTAGCCGCCATCTCACCTAGTGTCTCCAACCACCGACTCTGTGAGTCGCGAGGACCCCAGCCCGGGAGACGAACACGACCCACGG